>PVKM010000092.1:0-151478 GCA_004027735.1 Carollia perspicillata | reverse complement strand
AACTAAAATCTTTTCCACTAAGATCAGGAACAAGACAAGGTTGTCCACTTTCACCACTTCTATTCAATATAGTATTGGAAGTTTTAGCCACAGCAATCAGACAAGAAAAGGAAATAAAAGGCATCCAAATTGGAAAGGAGGAAACAAAACTGTCACTGTTTGCAGATGATATGATAGTGTACATGGAAAATCCTATAGAATCTACCCAAAAACTGCTCAACCTAACAAATGAATTTGGCAAAACAGTGGGATACAAAGTCAATATCCAGAAATCAAAGGCATTTTTGTATACCAACAATGAAACAGCAGAAGCAGAAATCAAGGAAAAAATCCCATTCGATATAGCAAAAAGAAAAATAAAATACCTAGGAATAAACCTAACCAAGGAGATAAAAGACCTGTATGCAGAAAACTACACAACACTAAAGAATGAAATCAAGGAAGACACAAACAAATGGAAACATATACTGTGTTCATGGATTGGAAGAATTGACATCATCAAAATGTCCATATTACTCAAAGCAACATACAGATTCAATGCAATACCTATCAAAGTACCAATGGCATATTTCACAGACATAGAACAAACACTTCAAAAGTTTATATGAAACCATAAACAACCCTGAATAGCAGCTGCAATTTTGAGAAAGAAAAACAAAGTAGGAGGGATCACAATACCTGATACCAAACTGTATTACAAGGCCACTGTAATCAAAACAGCCTGGTGCTGGCATAAAAACAGGCACATAGAACAGAACAGAGAGCCCAGAAATAAACCCAAGTCTCTACGGTCAGTCAATATTCAACAAAGGGGGCAACACCATAAAATGGAGTAAAAATAGTCTCTTCAACAAATGGTGTTGGGAGAACTGGACAGCTACGTGCAAAAAAATGAAACTCGAGAACCAACTTACACCATACACAAAAATAAATTCAAGATGGATAAAAGACTTAAAGATAAGCCGTGACACCATTAAAATCCTAGAGGAGAACATAGGCAGGAAAATCTCAGATGTCTCACGCAGCAACATTTTTACTGATATGTCCCCTAGAGCAAGGGATATAAAGGAAAGAATAAACAAATGGGATCTCATTAAAATAAAAAGCTTCTGCACAACTAAAGAAAACAGCATTAAAATAAAAAGAGACCCAACTATATGGGAAAACATATTTGCCAATGATACCTCAGACAAGGGTTTAATCTCCAAAATATACAAAGAACTTACACGACTCCACTCCAAGAAGACAAGCAACCCAATTAAAAAATGGGCAAAGGACTTGGACAGGCATTTCTCCAAGGAGGACATACAGAGGATTCAGAGACCCATGAAAAGATGCTCAATATAACTAGCCGTCAGAGAAATGCAAATTAAAACCACAATGAGATACCACTTTACAATGGTCAGAATGGTCATCATAAACAAAGCAACAAACAACAAGTGTTGGAGAGGTTGTGGAGAAAAGGGGATCCTAGTTCACTGCTGGTGGGATGGCAGCTGGTACAACCACTATGGAAAACAGTATGGAATTTTCTATAAAACTAAAATGGAACAGCCTTTTGACCCAGCAACTCCACTGCTAGGATTATATCCCAAGAACACTGAAACACCATTCCAAAAGAACCTGTGCACCCCAATGTTCATAGCAGCACAATTTACAATAGCCAAGTGTTGGAAGCAACCTAGATGCCCATCAGTAAATGAATGGATCGAAAAACTATGGTACATTTAAACAGTGGAATTCTATGCGGCAGAAAGAAAGAAGGAGCTCCTACCCTATGCAACAGCATGGGTGGAACTGGAAAGCATTATGCTAAGTGAAATAAGCCAGGTGGTAAAAGACAAATGCCATATGATCTCACCTTTAACAGGAACCTAAGCAAAAAACAAACAAGCAAGCAAATTATAACCAGACATTGAAATAGAAAACAGGCTGAGAGTAACCAGAGGGGAGAGGGGAGGGAATTTCAGGGGGAAAAGGGAAGGGATTATAGGAACAAATATAAAGGACACATGGACAAAAACTAAGTGGGGTGGAAATGGGAGGGAGGTGGGGAGCACTGGGGGGGTGGACTGGGATGGGAGTAAAAGACAGAAAACTGTACTTGAATAACAATTAAAATAAAATTTAAAAAATAATTAAAAATTTTTAAAAATCTTTAAGAAATAAAAAAATAATAAAATAATAATAAAAAAGAAACCCAAGGCTATCAATGGAGTTGTCAAGACAGAATTCTTACACAAGACAGGGCCTCAGAGAGCCCCATTTTCAATACCAGCATGTATCAAAGGAGGTATTGAAATGGATTATGGGTTATGATGACACAGTGATAGGACTAGAAGTCTACATTAGCTCTATCTTTTTATCTTTACCATTAAACAATGGCAATGAAAGGCATAAATTGAGGAAACTGGTTCCTGGTCCTAGAGACAGAATTTGAAGACTTCTTCTCCTTCAAGGGCACCATCTCATGCCAGAAAAAGCAAAAAAAAAAAAAAAAAAAATGTGCATGACACATCTCTATTTATACATATCTTTAAAACACAATTCCAACATATTCAAGGAATTCCAACATAAATTCCTTGAAATGAACTCAACTCCTGTACGAGACAATGCAGTCTTATGGCTTTTTTGCTTAGCCCAGGAAAAGAAACAAAATAATACTGTTCTGTGAACAGAGCCACCAGATTGTATTATTTAATACTGCTGATAGACGACAGTCATTTTTGCAAGTGGCATTTGGCCAAGATTGCGGGTCTCAAAGAGTGCCTCAATTGCGCTCAATCACTGTGTCTTCCTCTATTAAAAAACTGCATTGAGATTTCTAGAACCCACAGCAATCAATCTGCTTGATTAATGAAAAATTTTTAAAGCTTCTGTTTTCCTGGCACCACCTCTCAAAAAAATTAGATACTCATTTCCTCCTCCATTTGTGGTTGATAGGAAAGAGAGAAGATTTTGGTGATAAATATTTATTATCTTCTAATCCCTGTCTCCCTTCTGGTGGGGTTATTGCTTTATTCAGTTCCAGAGCTGAGAAAAATGTCTGCCATGTCATTAATAATAAACAAAGCTGGGGGGTGTGCAATAATGAATTAAGTCCATCCCAGCCCATCTATGTATCACCATTCACAGGAACCTTGTCAAATGAAAGACCTGCAGAATCCATTAGGTCCTTAGTCCTTTCACTGTGGAAGTAATCCAAGGGATGAGGCAAGTTAAGCTATACGGTATTATTATACAAAGTCAGCAACCTCTTTTCTCAAAGAAGTATCTGGCAATGAGCAAAATTCTAGCTATTGTTGCCCCAGGATTGAGGGGGGAAATGGAAAAGTCACCAAAGCTCGTTTGATCTTGGAGAATCATGGAGCAGCTTCACAATGGAAATTAAGCAGCCGGCTAGGGGCACGGGTCAATTTGGATTTGTTAGCTTTTTGCATCTCTTGGCCAATTTAGAATGGTTCCCTCAATGTGCTGATAAACCGTTTCTATACTGTTTTGTAAAAAAAAAATCACTAACAATAAATGTATTTATTATACATTATTTATTATTGTGACAATAAACTGTTCTTTTCTAGAAAAAGGCTTCCACATTGCTTTGCTCTTATTGCTAACATAACAGATTACCTAATTCCATGCTTCTCAAACTTTTCATGAGCATACATATGAACTGCCTAAGAATCTTGCAAAAATGCAGATTCTCGTTCAGTGGGTCTGAGATGGCACCCAACCTTCTGCATTTCTACCAGGCCCTCAAGTGATGTCATTGATACTATCTGCAGACCTCCCTTTGGGTAGCAAGACCCTAAATGGTTCATCTCTCCACTTGGAGCCTCAGAGAGTCAATCAATGACAATAAGCTAAGAAGCTCACAAAAACAAAGACAACATAGATGAATTTGATGTTTTCACCGAGGGTTGCTTTTCTCTTTAAATGATAACACCCTGTGACTGGACACACAGATAAGCCCATAAGCTAATGCAGTGAAATATCAAAGGGCTCCTGTGAAGGGAACTGCTATGAAAAGGTTCTTCTGTTTGTTGTCCATATGCCTTCTTCTCACCTAGATCGGAAGTTCCCTAAAGCTACAAGAGGTATCTACTATTCTATCTTAACAGGCCCTCATTTAGCATGTTGTCAAGTCCAATCCAATCAACATTGCCAAATAGGTACTGTATGATCAGCACCATGCTGAGCCCTAAAGATGCTGAAAGGAATAAGAAAATATCAACATGCTCTAGGGGAGTTTAGCAGTAAATATACAGTTCTCCTTGAATCACTTAAATAGCATTGTTAGAAAGCTAAATAAATAAATAAAGTCAACACTAGGCAAGCAAGATCATCTTACGATATAAAGGTAAATATATTCTTTTCCAATTCTGATACTTTAAATCCAAATCTTCTTCAATGTAAACTCCATACAACTTTTTCAATTCTTTGGAACAAGCTTCAAGAAGCCTAACTTTTTTGTAATCCAATGCTTTCTCATGCCTTTTATACACCAATAAGTGACAGCATTTCAGCTGACCAGATGTAAACAAATAAGAAACATGAAAACAACAAAAAGTGTGTTCTTAATTCTTGAGAAGATTTGACAGCTCTAATAAAGATGAATCCTATACGACTGGAGTGAAAAGCTTTCACAAACAAACAATCAAAACAAAGATATTTTCTCCTACTTATTACTTAGCAGTCCAGTCACACCAAGGTTAAAAATATAATTTTCATATTCCTATCTGAGGGGACTCAATCAAGCAAGACTCCTTTCAACCCTCACTGGGACAGGAAAGAACAGATGTAAAAACATCTGCCCTGCTTCAAAATGATGAAAACACCACCATGATATCAAAGACAGCTCTGGGTCACTCCACAGAAGTCTCTAGTCTCAACATGAAAGTGTGTTATCGGCTGTCATTGTGGAGAAAATCAAGAATGATACAGAGTAACATTTTAATTATCAACCTGAAAACCTAGCTATTGGTCCTCTGCTCCATCTCACAGCATAAGCACTGCTATCCCTAACTGATGCTTCCTTATAGTGCCTTTTGGGGGACTGAAAAAATGCATGAATACTTGGTATTTTTGGTGCAGCAACAGTGACATCCAGTGGGTAGCAAGATTAACCCCAAAATTCTGTGTAAACTCAATGAATGAGGGTTAGGATATTCCCCCCAAATGGCTGTGGTATTCATGGTCACTTAATATGAGAACCATATACTTTTAATTCCCTGGAGATAACAATCTATTTAGTTGTTATAGTAGTCGATAGAGCAAGCAAAGTTACATCTTGCTTGTCTAACTGACCAAGATGCTGCTACAGCTTCTTCCCAAGTCAATGCCACTCATTGCAACAAAAGAAACTATCGGTCAAAAGAAATCTTATTAAATTAATCTTACAAATAACATTCTTCCCACATTTGTTTAGATTCTCAGTTATTTACCTGAACCTGGTTTACCACCCAAAATGTTTCCAGTTACCAAAAACTTCCTAAAATGCAAATGAAGAAATGTAATTTTTAGGTTTTCTTTATGTATATTTCTCTACTGATAAATGTATTTTTATATTTAAATACATATGTTTAAATCTGCATCTCTTGTTGAGTTGACAGCTAACAGAATTATATTAACACAAATATCAATACAATGTTCATGGGTTTCCAGACTTAATTTCAGTAATCTGTTTCTATCAGTACTACATGTCATTGCTCTCATTGCAGTTTTAAGTCACTGAGTGTACTTCTAGCAACTTCCGGCAAATAGGCACCACACAGGTATACAGGTTTGGAAAACATAATGGCTCCACAGAAATTAATCCCTCCAGCTTAGTGGAAAAAATTTAATTACCTACAGCACAGGTAGCAAACACAGGCCTGTGGGCTGACTCGAGCCTTCCACCTTGTTTTATCCGGCCCAGCACCTTGTTTCCACCTGGCAGCAGTGCCGAGCTCCTTGCCCCTAGTTAAGGAGTAGTTACATTCATACAGTCCTAAAGTTACATCCGGCCCTTTGAAGGCAACCACCAGGCTGATGTGGCCTCTGGTGAAAATGAGTTTGACACCCCTGACCTAGACCCTAAGAACCTATCAGAAGAGACATCAATATTGCTGAAATTCCTCTAAAAGTAGAGCTAGATTTGAAGCTGTTTTCTGGAGGGAAAGAGACCAGTGAATTCAGTTCATTAGCCCAAATGTGCTTCCTTTGCCAGAAAAAAAAAAAAAAAAGTTGGGGCTGTGAAAGAAACTAAATAGAGTACTCACCGATTCATCTGTGTACATCCCCCAAAAAGGGATCCACTGAAAAACAAGATCAGTTCACCATATAAGAAAATAAAAATCTATACAGTTTGAAAAGCAGCAGGAAGCCCAGAATTCCTGGGTTCTGCTAGTAACACAATAGGTTTCATGAGGCATTGGAATAGACACATCAAATCTTTTAGACAGAGTAAATGACAGTGTATGATGTACATGAAAAAAAAAAAAGAAACTCAGAATAATGCATGGAAACAAAAATTAAGGATCATTCCTAAGACATTTAGTCTGCTAAGCCCACACTATCTGATATAACATCCATCAACTCATTTGGGCTGTTGAGCACATGAAATGTGGCCAGTCCAAACTGAGGTATGCTGTAAGTGCAAGACACACAATGGATTTTGAAGATGTAATATGAAAAAATAACATAACCTTAATGATTTGCATATTGATTACATGTTAAAATGACAACACATTGAATTATTTAATTAAGTGAAGTATATTATCAAAATTATTTTACCTGTTTCTTTTTCATTTTTAAATCTGGCTATTAAAAGATTTAAATTACATATGTGGTTTGTATTTTGTTCCCATTAGAGAGTGCTTCTCTGAAAAAACATTCAAGAATAAACACGTCACTTCACATAAAAATCTCTATCATCATTTTATATACTATCCCATCTTAATACAGTAATTTACTCTTCAACTGTCCTGGCCTTCTCTCTTGCCTTTTCAAATTCATATACATGATTTAAATACATTCTAAATTAATGATTACAGTTTCTGCTACTATCCATTGATCATACAGGTACAATATAAACACAGAGGCATAATCCACTGTTCAAACATACAGATCTGAAACCAAACTGGCCAAATTTGAATACCAGGTCTACCTCTTACTAGGTGTGTAACTATGGGCAGGTCATTAAAATCTTTTTGTGTTTCAGTTTCCTCAAGTGTAAAATAAAAATAACAATAGGATTATTGAGGGGATAAAACAAGTTAATATATTAAATAATTTCCAAAAATTAAAAAAAAATTATTATTAATTATACAGTTGATTTACCCTTTAGGATTGACAGCCTAAAAGACAACAATGAACATCTGGAACTTTAAAGAATATTAACTATATATATATTTGAAATTTCATCATGCTCTTCAAATAAATAATATGATTGATATTGTAATATTTCCTAAAGAAATTAGTCAGTTACAATATTGAGGGCTTTTTCCTTTTTATAATACATTTTCCTTTCATAATATATTTGCTTCAGTCACTGTGGAATTTTTTCCTAAATCCCACTTTCTGCTTCCTTTGGTTAATCACTTATAACTCTGTTTACCCAGAATTCAAAGCTCAGTCATTTGGACTCTTCATTCTTCCATCTGCTTCTAGAAAGTAGTTTCTTCCTATTCTTTCCCTACTATTACTAAAAAGCCCCCTTTCCTAATCACACCCACCAGTTTTTTTAGACTGGTCCAAGTTTCATCTTTCATGCAAGGCCTTCTCCATCCACGTCAACCTGCATTATTCTCCTTAAACTCTCTTGTTGTTGCCCATTTGTTCATTCAACTGTTTGTTGCCTGCCTACATCACAGAATCAGGCTCAAGGGATACCAAGAAAAACAAAATGTACATGAATTCCCATCCTCATGGAAATTACAGTCTGAATGGTAAAACAGACATCCAATAAGTCCTCACAAGAGAGATGAGTGTCATGAGACATAAGCCAGGGAGCTAAGGGACTAATTTGCTTACATACCTTGTTTGCTTCCCTAACCAGACTACAAGCACTATGCCTTTTATTTCCTTAATAAAACCTGCAGCATTCAGTATAGTACTAAGCACATAGTAGGAATATCAATACTGGTTGAACAAACAAATATAAACAATATGTGTTATTATTTAGACCCTATTTCCTCCTTTCACACCACTTATCATTTGACTCCCTAAGGTTCAACTTTTACCCTTTAGTATTCCATATGGGGGTGTCCAACCTTTTGGCATCTTTGTGCCACACTGGAAGAAGAGTTATCTTGGGCCACACATTCAATGCATTGAAACACATAATCACAAAAAATCTCATAATGTTTTAAGTAAATCTATGATTTTATGTTGGGCTGCATTCATAGCCATTCTGGGCCACATGAGGCCCACAGGCTACAGGTTGGACACCCCTGCTAGAGGAGAGACCACTCCACTCAGATAACTGAGACTAGATCCTAGCACCCAAGCCCAACAACTGTATTTACGTCTGTTAGGCAAAGTGTTGTGCAAATACACAAATGATACTGGTATTTGGGGTGCACTCCTGAAACACCTTCACCTCTTTAGAATTCAGCAACTTTTCTCCAAGGTCCTTTTCTTACGTGACTTAAAAAAATTAATTGTAATTCAATAACTTAAATATCATTACTGTTCACTTTCCAGTCTTTTTTCCATGTGATTTACTTTCTAAAACTGGGATCATATGAGGCATACATTCTTGTAATCTAACTTTCATCTAACATACAATCGATGTTCTCCCATATCATTGAATCTTTATCTACATGATGATTTTTAATGACTGCATAATGTGGCTAGAGAGTAATTATTGAGCATTAGCATTCCTTTTACTCCTCAGTTTTCTACTTTTCCATTGTGTTGGGCTCCCTATCAGCTGATTCTCAAGCTTCAGGACAAAGGAGGAAGTAAGTAACAGTAAATAAAGGTTCGATTCTTCCTCTATTTTTCAGTTTAACCCAAAGGGTAAACCAATATTTTGCCCCTAAAATTTGATCTCAGAGCTCAAATCAATGTTTCTGTCTCACATCAGTGTGTGTGTGTGTGTGTCTTTTTCTTTCTCTCTTTGTCTCTCTCTCCTTCCTCTTTCTCAAAAAAAAATCAATAAGAACATATCCAGGTGAGGATTTTTTTAAAAAAGGTAATTAGCTTTTAACTCTAAACAATGACTGGATTAGTTTCCTAGAGCTGCCATAACAATTTGCTGCAAACTGGGTAATTTCAAGCAACAGAAATGTATAATCTCACAGTTCTGGAGGCTACAAGTTAAAAATCAAGGTGTCTCCAGGACCATGCTCTCTGAAATGCTATAGGGCAAAATCTGTTCCATGCCTTTCTCTATGCTTCTTGTGTCACCAGCAATCCTTGCCACTCCTTGATTTGCAGCTTCATAACTCCAACCTCTGCCTCCATCATCACATTCTTCCTCTGCCTTGTCTTCTTTACACTGTCTTCTTTAAAGACACCTATCATATTAGATCATGGGCCTACCCTACTCCAGTATGATCTCATCTTAATTTGTTATATCTGCAACAACCTTATTTCCAAATAAAATCACATTCTGAGATACTAGGGAATAGGACTTCAACATATATTCATGAGAGACACAATCCAACCAATAATACTGATCAAGGCCTTCTGTTTTTCACTTTTATTTGTTTATGTTTTATTAAGTTTATTGGGGTGACACTGGTTAATAAAATTACATAGGTTTCAGGTGTACAATTTTATACTACAACATCTGTATATTGTATTGTGTGTCTACCACCCCAAGTCAAGTCTCCTTCCATCACCATTTATACCCCTTTACTGTCTTCTACCTCCTCCAACCCCGCTTTCCCTCTGGTAACCAATAACCATACCGTTGTCTGTGTCTATGAGGTTGTTTTGTTTTGTTGCTTAATCCCTTCATCTTTTTCACTCAGGCCCCCAACCTCCTCCCCTCTGACAGGTCAGCCTATTTTCTCTATCTATGTGTCTGTCTCATCACTTCTTGACCTTTTGACTAACATGAAGTGTATGAGTCCATCTCTATTTTGTTTGTTAGCTTATTTTGTTCATTAGATTCCACATATAAGTAAAATCATATAGTAATTGCCTTTCTCTGACTATCTCACTTCATTTAGCATAATACTCTCCAGGTCCATCTATGCTGCTGCAAAGGGTAAGATTTCCTTCTTTTATGGCTAAGTAGTATTCCATTGTATAAATGTACAGTTTTTTAAAAACACCTATACATGTTAAATTAATTATTCCCTTAGTTGTTTATATGTCTTGTTTTGCTACAATTATTATAGTAAATCACTTGAATAAGTCTAAACTTCTCAGAACACCATTCCAGAATTGTTGCTACAATGATGTAATTCATCTCCTCTACATAATACATTGGAAAATCATCATCTCTACAGAATGAGTTTGAAAACTAAAAGCCCCATGTATCTGAACCATTTATCAATGCCCTGCCAGGACAGACACAGCTCTGCTGTCACTTGGGAGATTGGATGTTTCATAATGTGATGCCTTGTGAATTTGAAATAGATTAACAAAGCATTTTTCTTCTTTTGCCAAGACTAGAATTTGTTGTTTAAACCCATACTAAAGTATCATGAGAAATAAAGCACATTTTTTCTTTTATTTTATGTTCTAGTCAGAAACAGTTTCTTGCAAAGAAAAAATAGAGAAGCACAACCCTTAAGTAATCAAGATGAGCTCTTGGAGAGCAAAAAGCTACTGTCTAAAAAGCAGTGGATCCACCACACTGTGAACAACTTCTAAGTATATTTGAGCAATCTTTTGAAAAAGTACCTTTTCACGTACAGCTGATGATGATCATTCTCTGAAAAAAAGGAAACCACTACTAAAAAGATACCACTTGAAAAAGTAAAAAGAGCCAGAATAAAAATTGTCATTGTGTTGTTTCAAAAAGTAAGGTTACCATTCCCTTTTCCCAAAAAATTAAGTTTTCTCATGACAGCCTTGGTGATCTGCTAAGTAATCATGCCACATGGTAGAGAAATTCAATCCCAGGGATGGACTAACTGGTAAGACTTCAGATTGTTGGATTATTTTAGTGAGAAATATAATCAGTAAGACTTAAATATTTTGCAGTAATAATGTATCAGTTAGCCACTGCCACGGTAATGCTTCATAACAAACATCTACACAAATCACAATGGTATTCAACAACAAGCATTTATTTTTTTCCTCAGTATCTATGGAGTGGTTGGGGTTTACTGATATTGGCTGGGTTCAACTGTGATTTGAGGCTAGGAGTTAGGTCCAGATCTACTCCATTTATCTTCCTTCCTCCTTGAAATCTCCAAGCAAGAGTCTAAAACTCCTATTAATCATGGTACAGCTACTTTTGTCATGTCTTCACTTCTTCCCCTGGACAACCAATGATGTACCCAGACTTAATGTTTGTCCGTCTCAGAGGACAAAACAGGGAAAACCTATAACAAGAACATGGGCTCGTTTGCCGACTCCCCCATCATAAACTGCAGAAGTCAGTCCACCATAAGGAAACCCCAAAGAGACTTCATTATTTCAATGCTGTTCTTGGCTTGCAAAATTTCTGGGAGAAAAATTCTTTCTGGTGGACAGCAAGAACTGCAAGGTACAGTTGGAAATACACAGACCTTGAAGTCATACTGAACTTGATTAGAAGCTCACTGCTAGCATTTAAAATTCTCTCCAATTCATAGATTCTTCCCATGAAATGGAAAGAATAATGCTTCCTTTATAGGTTATTGTACTGCTAAATGGATATATCTAAAGTCTAGCATTATACTTGCTAAGGCAAAAGATTGGGGCACAAATATAAGTGGAGATGGTATTATAGGAAGTTGGAGGGAGGCTGGTTCTGTCAAGACAAAAATATATGCTATCAATGAGTTCCTAAAAGTTTACCATATGATTTCTGACTTTACCTAAAACTGTTGTAAGCAAAATCATTGTAGTCTTCACAGTAAGAGCTATTTTCCTGAAAGGTCAAAAGAGAGTTGTTGTGGGTTTTTTTCCTCCAGTTTCTAGACACTGCCTAGAGATTGCTATATGTTGAATGGTAGCATTAGCTGAAGCAGCATTTAGCAGTTCAACACATGGTTGAGTAAAGCCTGGGGGAGAATTAGATGATAACATTTCAAGGGGAAATTGCCAATGGACAAAAATAGCAAGGAGGCAGGGCGGCCTACGGTTTAGCAGCAGAATTTTTAAAGAGGCAAAGCTACACAGTGCTGTTCTTTTCAGCAAGTATTCTCCTGAGAGCCAGCTCTTTACCTCCAATCAGTGCTGTAACAGCTGAAGGCTTTAGCCTTTGAAAATGAAAGCAATTGCTCAGAGACAAGCTGAACTGACTAACATTTAATTCTGCATCTGCCATTTCTTCCACTCAGAATTTATGGTGCAAACCCAGTCTGATGCCCAGCACCAAAGATTACACAAAGCTACTTTTGCAGATGTGGTGTTTACCACCATAAGGGGTTCCAGGAAGAAAAAGGTTTTGTAAGTTACAGCTCCCACTTTTGCCACCATGAAAATAAATCCTACAAACTGATGACAGCTTGGAGGATCATTATCCAGTCTGAGGATGATCCAAGCCTTCCTACTGCTCACTTTTGGCACTTTAATAATTTTACAAGTCTTCACAGAGGTTATGCATTGGCCCAAAAAAATGAAATTCAAATAAATACATTCTGCTATTTATTAGCAGCTCCACAGGGGTCTTTAATAGAGGTCATTCCTTGAGATCTTCTTCACTCCATTTATGAATAGAGACATGACTGTTATCATCAAAAGTCAGATGTAACAATTTTACATTTGACTTTCCCTTGACCCTTGGTTGTTGGAAATGGTTTGGGGATCAAGCATTAAAGCAGCTGAGCTATCACCAACAAGATATAATTATTAAGTAGTTTAAGATTGATGGCTTCAGTGTGTATGTGATTATATAGAGTGCAGCACCAATTTGCTACTCTCTACCCTTCTCTCTGTCTGTATGTCTCTCTGTGTCTCTCATTCTCATTCTTTTGAAAGCTTCCAAGAATCCTACCAAAAAAAAAAAGAAAGAAAGAAATGAATTCCACCAACAATTTGAGTGAATTTAGAAGTGGGTTCTTCCATGGTTGAGTCTCCAGATAAGAACACAGCCCAGCTAAAACACTGATGTGGCTTTGTGAGACCCTGAGCAAAGGATCTCCCACTAAAAGCAGTGCACAGACTCTTGACCTGCAGAAACTGTGAGAAAATAAATGCATATTGTTTGGAGCTACTAAAAAATAGACTGATGGTTTCACTATCTTCTCCCTCTAACACCTCATCAAAAGAAATAACCTATGTAAAGTCTCTGGCACTGGCATGGTACCTAGCAGGTACTAAATGAACATCACTTCACATTTACAAGTATACTTGTATCTCTCCCCCCAAACCTAACATCTAATCTATTCTCCACATCTCCCTCTTCCAACAAATGTCTTTATTGCTGCAACAGCTAAAAGAGCATACCACAAGGGCCACTATTTGCTCATCCCCAGTCCTTCAGAAACTCACTTGGCTTATACACCATCTCTTGAGAATGCATTCTTTGCTTTCCGAAGTGCCACCAAGTAATGTAATAAATTAACGTGCATTACTGTGAGGATGGTAAAATCCTAGAAGTTCACAGAAAGAGTGTTAGTACCTCTCAGTGGCAGTTAACATGGCTAGTGGGCAAGAGTTTCTTTGAATACAGGGAAAAGAGAACTGAAAAGAATCTGAATTAATTAAGATCACCAAGGTTTAAAGAATTGTGTATAATAATCTCTTAGAAATTAAATAAATAATTTCTTTTAAATCCACCAGTGCTCTGCACTCAAAGGGAATATAAATATCAAAGAAGGACTCCCTGTTCCCAGTAATGATTACAAGGGTATTCAGACAAATTATCTTTTGAAAATAGAAAAAAAGGATAGAATTGTTTTAATGACCTTTAAAGCATCAAATTACTTGAAGACTAAATTTAAGATGAAAGAATATCCAGACATAAGGGTACTACTGCAGCACAAAAGCCACTTTTGCCCAGGGGCCATTTGCCTATACCATACTATGCATTTGGTTGAGAGGAGACAGAAATCAAGGCCCAGGGTCAGTCAAGCATGGAAAGCCTTATAGGATCACATATTAAGCAGTGATCACAAATGTCTGTCTCAGCAGAGGAAAAAACAAATACATAACTAATCCACAAGACATTTTGCCACAGACAAGTCCTCAAGTGATTTACTGATGAATCAGCCAAGGAACCTGGTTTAAGATCATCTCTGATTGTTAATGTGTCCGAGAACCTGGCAAATTCAAGTGCAAGGCATCTCTGGAGGAGGGCACATTCATCCTAGGGTTCAAAGAGCCACACAAATAAGCTTTTGAAGTCAAGGAACAACAAGCAGTCAAAGATGACAAGGGATACAGGAAACAAAACAACATTAACTTAAAAAAAGCATGAAAATAGCAGAAACATATTTGCACAGCTTTAAATACTGCAGTTGTCAGGAACAGATACTAAAATAACAATGCTTAAAGAAATAAATAACAAACTTGTAATACCACAGGGACTAGGATATTAAAAAGGGACAAATTAGGTTAAAAAAGAACTTTGAAAAATAAAAAATAAAATTCAGAAATTAAAAACTCAATGGATGTATTTAGTAGCAGATTGGACAGAGCAGAAGAAAAAAATGTGAACTGATAAAGATGTCCAAAAAAAAAAAAAAAGAAGACTGAAACGAGAAGAGAAAAGAATGGAAATTAAAAAGAATGAGATATGGAAAATACAGTGAGAAGGTCTAAAACATATTTTTCTTGTTTTAAAGATATTATTTATTTTATTTTTAGAGGGGGGAAGGGAGGAAGAGAGGGATAGAAACATCAATGTGTGGGAGTAACATCCATCAGTTGCCTCTCACATGCCCCCTACTGGGGACCAGCCTGCAACCCAGGCATGTGTCCTGACTGGGAATGGAAGCAATCATCCTTCACTCTGCAGGATGATGCTCAACCAACTGAGCCACACTGGTCAGGGCTAAAATATATTTGCTCTAAGAAAGAGAGGATAGAGAATGAAGCAGAGGCAATGTTTGAGGAAATTGGCTAATTTTCCAAAACTGATGACAGATCAAGTGCCCAGGGAATCTGAAACAGGATAAACAAAAAGAAGTCCACACCTACACATACTAGAATGAAATGGTAGAAAATCAAAGGCAAAAAGAAAACCATTTTTAAGCAACCAGAAGAAAGGATGGCAGTGATCCTTTAAAGGATAGCAGTTAGATCAAGAGTTATCTTCAACAATTGAAGCCAGAGCATAATGGAATGATATTTTCAATGTGATGAAAGAAAATAACTGCCCCTCTACAATTGCATGTACTGGGAAGATTTCTTTCATGAATGAGGGTGAAATAAATACATTTTTGGACACACAAAAACTGATGAAGTATATCACCACAGACTTTCTCTACAGGAAACCTAAAAGGAAATGTTTCAAGTAAAAGGAAAATCATTCCAAATAAAAACTATATAATAAAAGAATGAAGATCAACACTGAATGACAAATATAAGAACTAATATAATTGTACACTGACTATATAAAACATTACCAACATACTCAAGTGACACTTAGAAAAAAAGAAACAAAAACAAAATTTATAAGTTTTAAATACTTATATTAGAAAAGAAGCAGGACTGAAAAATTAGCAAACTGAGCATCCATATCAAGAAGTTAGAAAAAAGCCCTGGCTGGTATGGCTCAGTGGACTGAGTGCCAGTCTGCGAATCAAGGGGCCTTTGGTTCGATTCCCAGTCAGGGCACATGCCTGGGTCATGGGCAGGATCCCCAGTAGGGGGGTGCATGAGAGGCAACCACATGTTGATGTGTGTCTCTCGCTCTTTCTCCTTCCCTTCCCCTCTCTAAAGATAAATAAATAAAATATTTTTAAAAGGAAGTTAGAGAAAAGAACAAAAGATAACAAAAAAAGGATTAAAGAGATAATAAAAAGAAGAAATTAATGGAATAAAAACAAATTAGTATGTAATGAACAGGAGCTTTTACAAAAGACTAATAAAATTATATAGTCCTGGACCTTTTCTGTTTGGCTTATTTTGCTTAGCACGACGTTCTGAGGATTCATCCATGTTATCGCAAATTTCACTCATATGTAGAATATAAAACTGAACTAACAAGACAAACAAAAACTCATGGACACAGACAACAGTGTGGTGGTTACCAGAGGGAAGGGGGTTGGAGATAGTAAAGGGTAAAGGGGGCCAAATATATGGTGACAGAATGATTTGACTTTGGGTGGTAGACACACAATGCAATATCTAGATGATGCATTATAGAATTGTATACTTGAAACCTACATAATTTTACTAACCAATGTCATCCCAATATATCTAATTTAGAAAACACTAATAAAATTGATGAATCTTTGGGGAGGCTACTCAAATAAAAAGAAAGAAGATGCAAATATCCAAAATCATACGTGAAAAAAAATTGATCATGACTACAGATTTTGCAGACATTAAAAAAGGTAAGAGGATATTAAGAACATCTGAAATTTAAATAAATAGGTAAATTCCTAGAAAAATATAACTTGTCAAAACTGACTTAAGATAGAGAAAATCTAAAAATCCTATAATTATTACAGGACCTGAATCTGTAGTCAAAATCTTCTTACAAAGAAAACTCCAGGCCCAGTTTTCATTAGTGAGTTTTACAAAATAGTCAATGGGGAAATATTCTAATTGCATACAAATCTTCCAGAGAAAAGGGAATAAAGGAGCACTACCCCCACCTGATAAAGAAAACATGAGAAGAAAACTCAGGCCAAATTCCCTCAGGAACTCCTGCAAATATCCCAAACAAACTATAGCAAACTGAACCCAGCAGAATATGAAAGGAATAATGCAATACAACTGAATTGAATTTATTCACACCCCCCAACTCACATTCTAGCTACATTCAACAACTGCAATTCTCTGACTATCACAGATTTCTCCATGCCTCTGTAGCCTTTGGATGTGTTCTTTGTCTCTTCTTCCCAGCTGCTCACCTCATAGCATCTCCTTTATGATGCCTTTCGTAGACCACTTGGGTAAAAGCAACCTCTCCTCCTTTGCCTTCTACTCTACCTTGTGTACCCTTCTAGCATAGTATCTATAACACTTTACTGCACATACTTATAAACTTTCCTGTTTCCAACTTAATAAACTATAAGCTCCCTGAAGGTAGACACTATGTGTTCATCTGTGTTGTTAAATGTTTAAGTATGTACAATTGGATCTCTTTTTCATAAAAGGAAATGTCATGCTTTATATATATGCAATTAAAAATGATCAAAAGCTGGCTGGTGTAGCTCAGTGGATTGAGCACGGGCCTGTGAAACAAAGGGTCACTGGTTCGATTCCCGGCCAGGGCACATGCCGGGGTTGTAGGCCAGGTCCCCAATAGGGGACACGTGAGAGGCAACCACACATTGATGTTTCTCTCCCACTCTTTCTCCTTCCCTTCCCCTCTCTCTAAAAATAAATAAAAAATATTTTTAAAAAATGATCAAAAGACAGGCTAACCTTATTTACAATAACCAAGATAGGGAAACAATTTATGTGTCCATCGACAAATGAATGGATAAAGTGTGAGATTACATACTCATACACACATATGTATATTCATAGTGGAATATTATCCACCCATAAAAAAGAAGAAAACCTTGCCATCTGAAACACCATGGATGAACCCAGAGGGCATTATGCTAAGTGAAAGAAGCCAGAAAGAAAAAGGCAAATACAGTTTGGTATCACTTACATGTTAAATCTAAAAACAAAAGTCAAACTCCTAGAACCAGAGTAGAATGGTGGCTTCCAGGAGCTAGCAATGGAGAAAACAGGGTACAAACTTTCAGTTATGAGATGAGCAAGTCCTGGGGATCTCATGCACAGCATGGTAACTGTAGCTAATAATACCATATTGTACACCTGAAATTTGCTAAGAGAGCAGATCTTAGGCATTCTCATACAAAAAACTATGTGAGGTTATAAAGGTGTTAATTAACTTGATTGCAGTAAACATTTCACAATGGATACATATATCAAATCATCTCGTTGTACACTTTAAATATATACAGTTTTATCAACTAAACCACAATAAAGCTAGGGGCCAAGAAGACAGCTAACAATGGTTATCTTTGGATGGCAGAATTATGGACTATTTCTTTATTTCTAAAGTTTCCGTGATTAACATGAATAGCTTTGGAAATAAAAAAAGAGACCAAAATAAAAGAACTAACCATAAAGGCAAAGATTAATGAACTTTACATTAAAATTAAGAACTTCTGTTCATCAAAGATATAATTAAAATGGTAAAAAGGCAAGCCACAAGATGGGAGACAATATTTTTGCAACACACATAAAAGGAACTCCCACAAATCAAAGAGCGAAAGGAAAACAAATTTATAGTAAAATGGGCTTAAACAGCTGACTTAAAAAAGAAGAATTGAAATGGCCAACGAATGTACATATACACATATGTACATGTCTATATAGTTTTACATGCACATATACATACATATTTTAATATGAATACATGAAAATGTGATTAAAGTCATTAGCAATTCAAGAAAATGCAAATTTAGGCCACAATGAGACATCCCATAAATTTGGCAAAAAAACATTAAACCTTACAATAACAAGGGGTTTCAAGGATATAGAGAAACAAGAACTCCTACACACTGCTGCTGAAAATGTAAAATGGTTCAACTGCTTTGGAAAATATCTGGTAACATGGAGAACTATATACTTCTTCACATCAGGATATATATATATGAGAATGGTCATTATTCATAAGGGTCCCAAAAGAGAAACAACTGTCTATCAACAATAAAATGTGTAAATTAATTGTGGTAAGTCATACAATGGAATATTACACAGCAGTGAAAATTCACAAATCAGAACTATGCATGAGAACATGAATGAATCTTAGAGATATAATGTTGAATATTAAAAAGCAAGACACCAAAAAATACATTCAGTATGACTTCACTAAAATAAAGTTCAAAAATGGGCAAAACTGTATTGTTTAGGGATAGCATCTATGGATGATAAATCGATAAAGAAAATCAAGAAAGTGATTCTTATTACCAAGTTGTATGATGGTTACATCTGATGGTGATGGGAAATGCATTATTGGTGGGAAGGGACATCTGGTGGGGAGGCTTTTGGGTTATTGATAATGTTTTATTTCTTTGTGTAGGTACTGATTAACATGGCTGTTTGCTTATAAAAATGTAAATAAAAAAAATACAACTAGAAAAGTACAAATTATACATAATTTCTCTAAAAGGCTGTTTTAAAACTACAAAAGGTCCTTTGTGCTGACAAAAATTAACCATTTAAAATTAGAGACCTAGTGCTCCAGGGGTGCAATATTAAATATAGGAAAGTGAACCCAATCAAAATTGATGTGAACCCAGGTGGACCAAAAACTTTGTAATCAGCATCTCTCCCCATTACTGCTCTCCATCTTGATATCCTCAAAGAAGCCTCTGCCATTGTTCTTGCAATTGCTAATTTATTGCTTTTGAACATTTTAGCTAAAGTCTGGATTCATCTTTGCTTAGTACTAGTTGCCCAGGTACAATAGATAAGCATACCCTGAAATATGAAATTTCCAATTTTAGAATCTTTTACCCATTTCCCAGAGCACTAGAAAATCTGGCCATATCCTATTTGGCAAGAAGCAGAGAAATCTCTGCTTCTCTGGTATTATCTATTAGCTCAGGGGAACCCATCTAATGGACTACCTGGGTTTCATTTACTTCAGCCCTAGAGATGAGCATCTCCAAGTCTTTTCCTCTTAGTGTCAAAGATACTGGAAATTAATCATGGAGCCTGCACACCCATTTAATTTGGTCAGCATAGAGTATTAATAGCAATTTGACCTTCATTGCCTTTATCTGGAGTATACCCCTTGGAAAATGATGCCCCCTATAAATGAATCAATATTAAATACCTTCCTGGTCCATTTGGCATTTGTGTTTGAGAACCACTTTAGGGGCTGTTGACCCAGCTTATTTTGTGCAATGAAAAAAGGAGGAATTTATTAGTCTCCTATGGCTGCTGTAACAAACTATGACAGACTTATAGGCTTAAAACAACAGAATCTGCTTACACATAGTTCTGGAGACCAGAAGTCTGCAATTAGCATCACCATGCTAAAATCAAGGTATGGGCAGGACCACACTCCCTCCAGGGGCTCTAGGAAAGTCAGTTCCTTGCCTCTTTCAGGTTCTGGTGGCTGCCAGCATTCCTTCCTAGTGGCTGTATAACTCTAGTCTCTACCTCTGTCTTCACATCACCTTCGTCTCTTCTGTGTGTCGAATCTCCCTCTACATCTCTCATATAATGATACTTGTGATGGCATGTAGGGACTACCTGGATAACCTCCTCATCTTAAAATCCTTACCATAACCATATCTTCCAAGACTCTTTTTTCCAAATAAGGCAATAGTTACAATTTCCCAAGATTATCTCTGATATCTCTGGGGCTGCCATTCAGCACACTACAAAGTCCAAATATAAAATCCCAACCCACCCCTGGTGACCCTGTCTTGTTACTCACTCTGCCAAGAACAAGTCAGCCAGTTTTCCACAAATCATCTACACTGTGCCCATGAACCATCTGTCCTGACTTCTCAATGGGCAGTCTCCAAATACTCTTGATAGTGTGTCTCTACTGGAAAATAAATTAAGCATGCTCCAAGATATGCTGTTTATTTATAAATTATAACTGCTAATTTATCAGTGTATTAGCATATGATCATATATATAACCAGAATTTTTAAATGAAGGAAAAATCATATAAATATAATTATTACCATTTTATTCCAACACCCAAATGAAATCATCTGTCAACTCTCTGGGATACACATATCCCACTACCAAAAACATTCTTCTTTTTAAAGATTTTATTTGTTTACTTTTAGAAAGAAGGGAAGGGAAGGAGAAAGAGAGGGAGAGAAACATCAATGTGTGGTTGCCTCTTGCACCCACTCCCAACCAGGGACCTGGCCCACAACCCAGGCATGTGCCCTGACTGGGATTCGATCCTACGACCCTTTGGTTCGCAGGTCAGTGCTGAATCCACTGAGCCACACCAGCTAGGGCCAAAAATATCCTTATACATCCTTGCTTCCCAAACTTCCAAGGAGGAACTTCAAGGTGGGAAAGTCCCCATCTGTTACTTGAGATGGGAAAGCTAAATGAGTCCTGGGCTTCCCACTCTAACTTCATCCACAGAAAATCAGCTTGGATCTCTATGATGCATTTTCAGGCTTGGCAAATGATTTCAATGGGGAAAATTACCCTCTGCAAAAAAAGTACCAAAAAAAAATAATAAGAGGTCTGAAACCCACTTCTCTGGAGCACACTCTTTTGGTGTGAGCCTCTGAGCAGCCTTTCATGCAGGTGGCGTATGACATCACTTGACCCCAGCTGCTCCTTATTAACTCAGCCTCTCAGCGAAAGACACAGCCTTTTAAACTTGACTTTTTAAAGGAGAGAACCCATCCTGCAAATCAACCAAACACATTAAACACAGTTAGACTGCCGCATTTCACAAATATGAATTTAACAAAGAAATCCCACATCTTCACAGCCTCCGGTAAAGACAGGGATGGATTTGAAGTTATGAAGGAAACCAGGCTTGGAGGAAAAGCATCCTTGTTGTGTTACCCTAAAGGAAATGCCTGCAGAACCAACTGCAACCCCAGTGGGTCAAAGCTCAAGAACCACCCAGAAGCTTATAACCCTCACCGAGGTCTCAAAACCATCTCCAACATGAGCAGACTCTGTAAATATGTTCTTTGCCTGCTCATAATGCCTAATTAGACTCTGACCATGAGGCTAAGAGGTGGAGAAGAAAAGCCAGGACTCCTGCAGGCTGCCACTTGAGTTCACAGCAAAATGACAGGCAGCATGTGTGATCCAAGGGAAAGACTCTGACAGTCACACTTCAGTCTTTCAGCCACATTTTTTTACATGAGGAGGTTGCAGCATCAATAGTGTCATCTTCTAATAGAAAGGACAACTACATATAATGTATAATTGCCAGTCTAAATGACTTGTTATTTTGACTGCCTGTTTTAAAATGTCTGTAATTGCTTCCAATGAGACTTGGAATAAATGATAAGTCAGCAGAGGCAATCACTGGTGGAGACAGAGCATGGCTTCGGAAAACTTAGTACGGATTATTTTGTCATGTGTCAATTTCCACCAATTCCTGATTATGATCACAAGGCATCTTCACTGCTTTATTGGGTATTTCTTCCAACTTGTCCCACTTAAGCAACAGAAGGAGTATCACATGTAGGTGTATTAAAGACAAGGCAGTCTATTTCCAAGGGCAATGAGCAGAAGCTGGCTAAGCCTGCTAAGTTAGTTTTTCAGAATTTTAGCTTGTGCCAAATACTGGTCCTTTCTGTAAAACAAAACCAAGTAAGGTATAATAGAAGCACACCTCACCGAGAGTTATTGCCATGTCTCCAAATGAACTTTTTTTTCTCCCTCATGTGCTTGTTTGCCAAGTCTTAAAATAACAAATCACTTCTTTATAACAGAATTGTCTCCCTGGAATAATAGGCTTCAGCGTGAGTTCTGATAGAGCAATAGCTCCTCTAAATGACAGTGAAGGCTTGCAGCAGGGATGTGAGGCACATCTATTTCAAGGCTTCCCATTAGAGAGAAAAGCAGTTTGGTAAGAAATGAAGTCATTTCCTGACTCATTGGGATGCCATGTTTAAACCACAGTTTTCTGCCTAAGGATAGGGAGGATGGAAAAATGTAGCTGAGCTGAAAAGAGATGAATCATGCCTTACAGATCCAGGGACCAACTTTTTAAGGTCCTCCACATGCTACTAGAACATATTAGATAGAGAGGCTAACGAGAGCCTTCACCTATTCCTTGCATAGTAAAGTGAAGGTTCTCCATCCTACATACTTTGTTAAAGCCAGTTCCGTAAATGATCCCTTTAAGTAGAATTACATTTTTAGGTGTGGATGTAATAGAAGCAGAACAAAGTTTAGGCATTATAAACATCAGAGGAGATAAGGGAGAAGATGATTCAAAGTCTGCTGATTTTGTATGTTTCTAAAATAATAGTTGTTAAAGTACCAAAGAAATACTATTTTGGAAAGGTGACATACAATAATTAAGTAAGGATTCCAAGAATTTATGTACTAGAAAAACGTTTAGTATTCAATGTACAGTGTTGGTAGGAATGCAGATTGGTTGCAACTACAATGGAAAACAGTATGGAGGGCTCTCAAAAAATTAAAAATGGAACTGCCTTATGATCCAACAATTCCACTTCTGGGAATATACATGAAGAAACCCAAAACATTAATTTGGAAGAATTTATGGACCCCTATGTTCTTTGCAGCATTATTTACAGTAGCCAAGCTATGGAAGCAACCCAAGTGCCCGTCAATAGAGAAGTGAACAAGAAAAGAGCTGTGTTACACTTACACAATGGAATATTACCCAGCCATAAAAAAAGAATGAAATCTTATCATTTGCAACAGCATGAATGGACCTACAGGGCATTTTGCTAAGTGAAACAAGTCAGAGGAAGACAAATACCATATGATTTCACTTATGTGTGGAATCTAAAGGACAGTGTAAATGAACAAACTAAACAGAAACAGACTCACAGATACAGAGAACAGACTGATGGTTGCCAGAGGGGAAGGAGATTGGGAGACTGGGTGAGAATGGTGAAGGAATTGAGAAGTACTGATTGGTAGTCACAAAACAGTCACGGGGTGTAAAGTACAGCATAGGGAATATTATTGTAATAACTATGTATGGTGCCAGGTGGGTACTAGAAATATCAGGGCAGGGGGAACACTTTATGAAAGTACATGATCGTCTAATCATTATGCTGTACACCTGAACTAATACAAAATGATGTGGAATGTAAACTGCAATTTAAAAGAGATTCAGTCTCGCTAGTAATCAAAGGTAAATTCTATAATTTAAAATAACCATGAGATACCCTTTTCACCTATCAAATCAGCAATGGTTGACAGTAAAGCAGAGGTGGTTACTCCTCAGAGCTGGTAAGGGACTTGGCTCAGCTTTCTGGAAGATGATTGGGCAACACTTAGCAAAATCCTTTAAAATTGTCATACTCCTTAACCCAGTAATTCTCCTTGTATACATTTATCTTTACCTTTTTCTTTTTCATTTTCTGAGATATAACATTGCGTAAGGTATACAATATGTTGATTTGATACACCCGTCTATTGGGAAATGATTATCACCTTCGTGTTAGCTAACACCTCCATCAGGTCACATAATTACTGTTTCTTTTTTGTGTTGAGAACATTTAAGAACTACTCCCTTAGGATTGAGAAGTACAGATTGGTAATTACAAAATAGTCACAAGGATATAAAGTACAGCATAGGGAATATAGTCGATAATATTGTAATAGCTATGCATGGTGCCAGGTGGGTACTGGAAATATCGAAGGGAACAATTTGTAAAGTATATGATGTCTAACCACTACGCTGTATACCTGGAATTAATATGAAATAATATGGAATGTAAACTGTAATTGAAAAAAAATCTACTCCCTCAGCAACTTTCAAGTATATAATACAGTATTTGTTAACTATAATCATCATGCTGCACATTAGATCTGTAAAAATCGTTCAACTTATAACTGGAACTTTGTACTCATTGACCAATATCTCCCCATTTCTCCCACCACCCCCAGGCCCTGGTAAGTAGAGCAGAATATTCTCTATGAGTTTGACTCTTTTAGATTCCACATATGTGATATCATGCCATATTTATCTTTCTCTGACTGAGTTATTTCACTTAGCATAAAACCCTCAAGGTCCATCCATGCTGTGAAAATGGCAGGGTTTCCTTCTTTCTCAAAGCTGAATAATATTCTATTGTGTGTGTATGTGTGTATCATATCTTCTTCCATTCATCTAGAATACTTATCTTAAAGCAATAATCAGATATTTGGACAAAGATACATGAACAAAACTGTGGTTACAGTTTTAGTGGAAAACTTGAAAAGCAACTTAAGTGACCAATAATAAAAAAAAATAACAATGCTGTTGTGAAACCATAACATGGTGGAGCATGATACAACCAACTGGAACTATATTTAGGGATTATCTCTAATAAGAAGGAGCCATACTGACAAAAAAAGCAGTGTGGAAAACTAACATACAGAGAGAACAAAATATGCAAAGGAATTCCTAATTGGGTATCACACTGGAGGATGGCTGGAAGAATCTTCCCCATTTTAAATATAGCAGGTCATTATTAATGTCATACTGGTGTATTCACACAGTGAACCTTTGAAACCCTGATGATATTTCTCGATAAATTTGAATCAGTAGGTATCGGCTTAAACTTCTCAAAGAAAACTAGAGCCGAGCTGTCTGCTCATTGACCCTGCCTCCAGGCTCCAGAAAGCCCACAGCCAATAAGAAGAGGACAGTGTTAGGAGCAGTCTACAGACTGGTCAATGGATTATACCACCCATTCAGGAAGACTTTTATCACACTCTGGTATTTCCATGGATGCCAAAACCCCACTGAATGGATGCTTATTGATTCTTGGCCGATTTCTTATGAAATATTAAATGTTGCATGGAAATGGGGGGAGGGTATCAGAGAAAGCTACATAGAAGCAGAGACCAAATCCAGAGAAAGAAGCAAATTGGGTGAAGAAGAAACATCTAAGAAATGTAGACAAAAAGAAAGAAGAAGAAAAGAAATAGAGAACAATGAAATATGATTTTCTCAAAACTGTAGCAAATTATTTTACTAATTTAAGAAAAGGAAGTTACCTCTTTCCGTCTCCAGCCGCCACAGTGAGAGGAGCTGCCACCATGTCTGCTCATCTGTAATGGGTGGTGGTGCAGAACTGCTCCAGCTTCCTGACCCAGAGGAACAAGCAGACTTACAACACTGAACCCCATAATCCAAAGGTCAACAACTCCTTCTACCTTAATGGGCCGATTTGCTGCAAGATGTGAAGTGGGCAGATGATGGTAAAGATGTGGTGGGCCTCAAGAAACAGAGATCCTGTCAGTGAAAGCCCATTACCTCCTACATGAGGACTGTTATCAATAAGAATGCCTGCGGCACCCTGAGCAACATGTGGCACAAGATCTGCAAGAACAAGTATCTCCGAAATGTATGCATAACCGCCATCATCCCAACCAGCCACCATCTTCCCAGCCAGCACCATTCTACACAGCCTGAAGCCCATGATGGGGAAGAGGAAGTACCCGCCCCACCAAGAGCTCCTTGAGTACCTCCCCCTTCCAAAAGCAAGAAAGGTATCAGCCAACGTTCCTCAAAATATAAAGTTTTTTTTAAGATTTTATTTATTTATTTTTTAGAGGGGAAGGAAAGGAGAGAGGGAGAGAAACATCAATGTATGGTTGCCTCTCGTGCTTCCCCCGCCGGGAACTGGCCTGCAACCCAGGCATGTGCCCTGACTGGGAATCGAACCGCAATCCTTTGGCTCACAGGCCCATGCTCAATCCACTGAGCTATGCCAGCCAGGGCTCAAAACATTAAAATTAAAAATGAAGTTAATATTTCCAAACATAATGCTAGAAAGCTGTTTATCCTAACAATTACTGAGAGAATAAGATTTATGGAATAAAGAGCGAGAGAGAGCTTTCCATGTATCAGACACTGGAAAATGAGTCAATACATGTAGTGAGATATTTACCTTAACTCATTTAATCCATACTACTGCTTTATGGGATAGATCTTTCTACTGTTCTCTTTTACAGAAGAAAAGACATGAGGCCCAGATACAATAAATAACTTGTGCAAGAACTCACATCTCTTAGGAGGAAGGGTGGGGGTTTGACCACAGGGCTTCTGGCTCCAGGTTGTCCTTACTATAGTACAGCCTCTACCCACTCAAGCCAGGTTTGGTTCCTCCTTTTGAAGTCCTATAGTTCTTACCATCAGTCACTCATATTTAATATTGAAAATGTATAGTTTTGCATGTTTGTTGCATTTCATCTTAGTACAACATGTCTTCCCAACTACACTCTGAAACGCTGAGTGCAGAAATTGTAAATAATACTTCTCTATAATCCTCACAGCACTTGGCACTATTCTCCACTCATTAAATAAGATTTAATTGGACTTTCCGCAAAAAGATAACTTTCAAAACAACTATTCCGATAATTTTGCAATCAAATAAACTCTACCAACATCCTTTGCAAAGAAGCAGTCATCTTTTGAGATTGCTGGAAATTTAAGTTTAGAAAAAAAATAAGTCACTGCTTTTTTATTTCATTCTATTCCCTTTGACGAACGAAACCAAAAATAATCACTTTGCATCCCAAAGTGCTCCACCCCCGTCAAAGCAGGGGAACAGTGAGCCAGCACCAGGACGCAAATGTGTTCTGTTCAAGGCAATCAAATAAATCAAGCAACTCCCAAAATATAGTTAAAGCAAATGACTCAGACACAGTTCATGTTTTTTAGTCACTTAGAATCCAAAGTTACTCTGAAACACGAATAGTTTTTAAAGCATTAGTCATTTTGCTTTCTCTGATAAAACTAAAATAACCCAATACAATTATCTGAATGGTTATAATTTAAAGATTTAAAATACATGGTCAAAACCTAACATTTCAAATTAGTGCCACTCTTTAGGGAAAACACTAACTAATAATAATGATCTGGTATAAAAGTGTCCTGGAGAAACTAATTTCCTGCCATTTTATTTTTATTAAGCTAATCTGAAGGAAAAAAAAGAGCATTGCATGGGGCTGTCCTAGAGAAAACAGAAACCATGTAGAAACCATGCACCTAAAAAGTCATTACTCAAAACTGAAAGCTGTTTTACTATCTCACCTAAGAAAGCATTTATTCCCATGCTGAAAAATCAAATATGATTCAAGACCTTTATTTAAAAATAATTGAGTTTCACCAAATCAATAAACTAAAACAATTTCTAATTCCTAAGTGACCTACCTTATAAGTAGCTCAAGGATGACAAATAGATTTAATCATATATTCTGACTCCTACTGGTTGATAGTAGAGGCCTGGATACTGTGTTGAGAATGATTTCTGAGGTCATATTCTAAAAGAAAACATGTATGAATCAATTAGCAATCAGCAATGCACACAAGTACCAAAAATTTGGACTAACTGCCATAATTTATGAAAAGTAACTTACAAACCCTTGGTCTAAAATGAGGGATATGGACCAGGGATTTTACAGGTGCTATTGCATTGTTTGGTTCATTTTAGCAGAGAGAATTAATTGCTAAGTAGTGTCTCAGATTTATGGTACTCTAATCAAACAGCAGTAAAGGAATAGAAGAGGGACTGAACACTTGACAGTCTACTATCTGTCAAGCACTGAGCCTTACCTCAACCACCCACTCTCATGGCCATACCCAAAATTTTTGTCATTACTGATACCAGCACCCTTCCATTATCTAAATTTCAGTCATTTATATCCCCCAAACATGGCTTCCTCTCTCCAGTACCCAGTCTCCCAATAATTCTTCTACCCCACAGATATGCCCAGTTCATTGGTCCTACCACCCTTTCATTGTCTCTCACCTTCCTACAGCATCCTCACTTTCTTACTTACCCATCATAAACTCTATGGTCAATATCACTCCCTTACATACATTGTCAACTCCACTGTTCTTTTCTCTCTATCGTAATCACCTGGAAAACATCCCACACTTCGTTAACTCCATATCTCTGCTGACTCCAGACCTGCAACCATGCAACCTAAATGTTGCCAGAGGGAAAACATCCCAACTTTAGTGACTGGTCTCACTTTAAATTCATGATTACCTCAAGAAGGTCCTTAGTAAGACTGACCATCCCACAATATTTCCATTCACTCTCCCAGCAGACATCAACTTCATACCTTCTCTTCTCTCTTCAAATCTCAATGTCTCTTCTTTCTTACTTACTCTCAGCTGATGGGAGTTTCCT
Source organism: Carollia perspicillata (assembly GCA_004027735.1). Lineage (NCBI taxonomy): Eukaryota > Metazoa > Chordata > Mammalia > Chiroptera > Phyllostomidae > Carollia > Carollia perspicillata. Next base: position 122,403 of record PVKM010000092.1, on the reverse strand, counting down.
GCTTCCTGGAAAACAGAAACAACAACAACAAAAAAAAATCCCACAAGCTCTCACCACGCCTTCTACCCTTCTACCTGCATCTAATTCTCCATGATCTACCCTCTCTTCTGATACAATGGATGAGCAGTCCTTGCTCTGATCAAAACCCAAGTCTTCCTCTTGTACACTCAATCCCACTCCTCTTGCTTAATCAGGAACATTTCTCTAGCAATTCTATCTCTCCTTGACATAATCAATTTTCCCTTTCTACTGGATCAGTCCCACCAGTATTCAAACATTTGTAAATGCACCCATCTTTAAAATTTAAAAAAAATTAAAAACTCATCTTTACCCCACATACCACTTTAGGTACTGCCCCATTTTTCTGCTTCATTTTGTAGCTGAAATCTTCGGGGGAAAAAAACTTTTCCTGCTTTCCTTTGCCTTCCCAGTCTCTCTTGAATCCACTCCAGTCAGGCTTTGCTCCCCACCTCTACCCTACCCCACATATACCACTGAAAACATTCTTGTCAAAGTCACAAACAGCCCTTTCATTGCTAACTTCACTGATCAAGTCTCAGAACTCATCTCTCTTGACCTCTCAGTTGCATTTAATATAGTAGATCACTCCCACATTAAAGGACAATCTTTATTGACTTCCAGAATATTAGACACTCCTGTTTTTTTTCCTATCTCACTAATGACAATATCTCAATATTTTTTGCTGGCTCTTTCTCATCTCCCAAACCTCTAAATATTGGAATGTTCCAGGACCTCATCTCTTCTCTATCTAAACCCACTCCTTTGATAATCTTATTTTGCTATTTTTATGTTAATGACTTCCAAATATGATCTCCATCCCAGACTTCTCTCTCAAACTTCAGACTGGCATGTTCAAATGCCAAATCGGTAACTCCACTGAAATATCTAATATGCATCTCAAACCTTTCATTTACAAAATTAAACTCCTGTTATTCCCACCAAAACCAACACATCTCATAGTCTTATGCAGTAAATAACAGCTCCATCAAGCCAACTGTTCCTACCAAAAAAAAACCTTGGAGTCATCCTTGAATCCTGTCGTCTCTAGCCCCTTATACCCAATCCATCAGCAAATCTTCTTGGCTCTACTTCTAAATGTGACCACTCTGCATCTAACCACTTCTCACTACTTCATGGACTAAGCCACCATTATCTCCCACTTAGTTTCTTTGATTCTGTTCTTGCCCCACTACAGTCTATTCTCAAGCAGCTAGAATAATTACTTTTAAAGAGTAAGTCAAGTTGCGTCATTCTTCTGCTTAAGACCCTCCAATGACTTCCTATGTCACTCAGAGTAAAAGATGAAGTCCTTTTGGAAGCCAAGACCCTACAACATCCTCACTATAGATACCTCTGTGACTTCAGCTCCCACTCTATTCCCTCACTCACTTCATTTGAATTACATCAGCCTCTTTGTTGTTCTTTGAACACAGTATCCATCCTCCTACCTCAGGGCCTTTGCACTTATAATTCTCTCTTCTTGGAATGCTCTTTATCTAGATATCCATTGCTTGCTTCTTCACCCTCTTAAGGTCTTTGCTCAGATATCATCTTCTCAAATGAAATCTTCCCTGACCATTCTTTTTAAATTCTGAGAAAATTCCAGCATACCCTTTCATCCTGCACTGTTTTATTTTTCTCCATAGCAGTTATTACCATTAGACATACTATCTAATTTATGTATATATGCAATTGTTTGTGTATGTTCATGAATGAACATTTCATGAGAATAGAGCACTTTGTGTGTTCACTGATATTTACCAAGGATCCAGAAGAGTACCTAGTACAGAATAGACATTAAATATTTGTTGAATTAATGAAAAATGAATGTTATCTTACTTTATCTTTACTAAAACTGTATAAGGCAGATCTTATTATCCCTACTTAACTGATGTAGAAGGTGAGGCTCAAATGGATTAAATAATACATCCAATAGCATGCATGTAATGAATACAGGAGTTAAGATGTGACCATTGAGCCTACTTCCAAAACCTGTCCTTTTTTCTTCACCCTGAATTGATTTTTTTTCAGAAGTAAATATTTGTTCGTGCAGCAAAGGCTTAAAATAAATTGAAAAGTCTCTAAATCCCAATCATGTGGTACCAAATAAATGTAAGGGATTCTGGAAATATAGTGGCAGTAATGGTATGTTTTTTAACTCTGCTCAAATCTCCTCCATAAAACCAGACAGACAAAGTCAGCAAAACCAAAAACCCATGGACAACCTCTATAACAAACTAGGTATCAAGTAGTCCCACAAAACAATAGAAGAAGGAGAGGACAACTCATTGACACCCACAGGACCTACATGGGATCTGCACCTGCACAGGATGCCCAGATAATAATTAATAATAACACTTATTAATATTATTATTATTGTGTTGTCTTTGGAAAATAATAGGAAACCAATTATCTTGAAACCTGTTAAATGAAGGGGAAAAATCAAGTATTTGTATTACCTTTCTTTAATGAACTATACCACTAGTTAACCAACTGATAGAAAAAATATTTCAAATAATAAATGAAAAGGAAATTAGAACATTATAGCATCACTATTTTGCAAATACCAATCTAGGCTCTAAGCATCAAAAGTTGCTAACATCATAAACATTGAGATACCCAGTTGTTCTGTGCCTGTTAATAAAATATTTAATATCACACTACCTATAGTCTTGTTTAAAAAAATTTTTTTAATTGAAGCTGAAGCTGAAAAAATTTCTAGATTGGGATTTTCAATCTCAGCACCAATGACATTCAGAGCTGGATCATTTCTCACTGTGAGGGTCTGTCCTATGCATTGTAGGATATGCTAGTAGCACCACCCACTCCATTGTAAAAATTTTTTTAATGTTTCTAAACATTCATTACCAAATATCCTGGGGCAAGGGTAAAAAAGCAACCCCCCAGTGAAAAACCACTGCTCAAGATGCAGCTACCATTCCACAGATTAAAGCAGGAAGACAGAGGAATATGTTAAACAAACCATATGGATGCAATCAGCAAAATAAACATTGTGGAAAACTTCACATATCAGATGACCCAAATTCTTCAATGAATAAATTTCCAGACTAAAGGGCAAAGATGGAGGAGGGATCCTTTAGATCAAAATAGACTTATTAGATGTGTCTTTTTAAAAAACAGGCAAAACTAAATTATAGGGTTTAAGGACACACAGTTGAGTGATAAAATTATAAAGAAGTAGAAGGAAGCGATTACTATAAAAGTCCAAATGGAAGAAAGGCAAGTGATTGAGGTTAGAATGAGTCTTTTGATCAGCCTTGGGGCTTGTCAAGTAACTGGAAAGATTCTATTTCTTGACTTGGTTGTCATTTAAAAGGGTGTTGACCTTACAATAATTCATTAGGTTTTACAGTTATATGCACTTTTCTGTGTCTATGTCCAATAAAAGTGCATAAATGAGTAAAAACATAATAAATAAACACAAGAATCTGCCTTCTTTTCTACTTCACTTGAGTTGGAGTTCTGAGGGAACTGTCCTTGAGAGAAGAACTTTGAATTTATTATGTCAGTGTTTATGTTCCCTTAGGCTAGAGGTGTAAATCCTAATCATGGCGTCAAAAATTACTTTGAAAATCATAGCAGGACTTATCACAACCCTATGCAAACCATATGTGCACTGTCCATATCTTGGCCTACTGTTTAAAGAATGCCTCACATCAAATCAGCTAATACTTACAGGGGAGCCTGTTGTGATCCAGGCGATCTGCCAGGTACTGGGAGGAAGAGCAAAATGTAAAGCCGTGAAGCACTGTTGTATGTGAGCAGAGCTCACCTGAATTGCATGGGCTGAATAAAGATTTGTGGGACGGTAACTTTGAGAAAGATTTGCAGGCCCAATTGAGATACTTCACAGGTGTGTACCTCCTTTCTTGCAAAAGATATGCTCCTGAAGAGTTCTGTGGTGATTAAATTTTTATGAATTTAATTATATTTTCTCATTGACTTACATTATAATCACAGAGTGGCTTTATCTACATTTTGGATTAATCTTCAACTGGAGGTGGCTCCCAACAGTTTAAGTTTCCCTGCTTCTCTGTCAAGTAGTTAATAGTTTATAAACAAACATTTAAAGGCACTATTTAAAGGAACCCTCGAGTGAATCCTTTTGAACAACAAAGGATTCTTTGGTAACATTAATAAATAATCATTAGATTGAATGCTCATCAAGCTTTTTTAAGTCAAACATATCTATTCACAAGACTTTAATGACCTTTGATAGGATTTCCCTGAAAGTACATATCTTTACCTAAGAATCAGAATCAATCTATTTTACGTGTTTTAGGATGACATCTTACATTCCTGATCTTCCCACTTGGTCCAATAGCATTTAGAAGAGCACTCTGTCCAGAGACTCATGGGAAACACTACTAAAAGTAGATCATGTTATTGAGTTATGTGATGCAGTAGGACCTTGTCTTTCATGCCTCCGTAAAAAATTACAGAATTAAAACAAAATGCTACTAATTCAAGGAGAGAAGTAATTTGAAATGACTAGCACTCTGGTTTGATTCTTTGGGACAGAATATGCTTAAGCTGCTCACTCTAGAACTGTCTGGACTGTTCTCAAGTAGGTCACTGGAAAGCTTGAATTTAGGATGGAGCTCACGGGCCCCACCATGCCCAACCTTGGCATCATAGCTCTCCCCTTCCTTCCTGCCCACAACTCCTTCTCACCACTATTATTCCTGCCAACAGTCTTAGCCCTCCTAATAACTTCTCCTGGACAAGCTAAAGAAAGACATTGTCCTCAGCACCAACAGTATAAAAGCACATCACACTGCACAGTGGTCAGGTTTCATTTGGGTCTAGAGCACGGTAAGACATTCCCAGGCTGCTACAAAAAGGCAAAACCTAAGGCTACTAATGCTTGTCCAGCTGGTTTAGGTCAGGTTGCTCTTGTATGTCACCTTGACTGACTGGAATTCCTGGACCAGTCTTAATATAATAGCTCACACTGCTGGTTACACATACCCAAAGGGATGTGATTTATGATTAGTTTCAGGCTGACTAGCTTTGTTATTTTTTATTATAAAAACTCCCATTTAGACATAACCAGTGGTGTGGAGATTGCCCGACAGAATGGAGGGTGCTGAGTGGAGGAGGGCAAAGGGGGGAAAATTGGACAACTGTAATAGCATAATCAATAAAATATAATTTTAAAAATATAAATAAATAATATCTTAAATAAATAAATAAAAATATTTAGTCCAAAATAATTTATTTTGGACTAAATGAGTAAGGATTGATTTACATTTTTTATCTTTGGTGACAAGAATATAACTTATAATTCATTTATATTGAAAATATACTAGAAATAAAAAATGGAATGCAGCACAGAAGAATAAATCAGGAGTCAGTTTTATTGTAAAAGAGATAAATGATGCTCTTGCCAAATCAATTACTTTCTGTGGCTTATAGAACTGCCTCCCAAGGACTAGACATTGCCTTTCACACTCTGCTCAGGAAGCTCCATCCATTTATCTGAATGCACTGATCGGCCTCAGATAGGTATAGGTATAGTTCTGGAGTACCTATGGAATTCTGCAGCTTTTGACGAGCATTTCACTGTCATTATTGTGGCAGGCAAAATTCTAAGGTGAACTCCAATGACCCACATACCCTTTTAAAATCCCCTCCCCTTGCATGTAGGCAGGACCTATGTCTTGCATATAACAAACAGAATATTGCAGAAGTGGAGAATTTTACATATGAAATCAAAGTCCCTAATTGGTTGTCTTCATAAAAGAGATTAACCTGGTTGGCCCTAACCCAATCACGCAATCTGTTTAAAACAGAGTCTAGCCCCAGCTGGTGTGGCTCAGTGGATTGAGTGTCAGCCTGTGAACCAAAGGGTCGCTGGTTCGATACCCAGTCAGGGCACATGCCTGGGTTGCAGGCCAGGTCCCCAGTAGGAGGCATGCAAGAGGCAACCACACATTGATGTTTCTTTCCCTCTTTCTCCCTCTCTTCCCCTCTCTCTAAAAATAAATGAACAAAATCTTTAAAAAGAAGAGAGAGAGTCTAGAGGTCAAAGACATGAAGCAGCAGAGGCGCTCTCTCTCTCTCTCTCTCTCTCTCTCTCTAGGTTTGTGTATGTTGCTGATTTTGAAGAAGCAAGCTGCCATGAATTCTATAGCCTCCAGGAAACAAATTCTGCCAACAGCCATGCTTGGAGGTGGGCCCTTCCCTAGTGGTATCTATAAATGAGAACTCAACCAGGATGATACCTTGCTTTCAGGTTTGCAAGACCCAGGGCAGAAAACTCAGTTAATCTATGCCCAGATCTCTGACATACAGAAACTTTACTGTTAAAAAATGGTTTTTGTATTAAGCTTCTAAGCTTGTGATAATTCGTTATGCAGTAATAGATAACTATACAGTCATGAATAATCAACAGTGGAATAGCACAAGTTGTCTTGTGCTAAGTGGATCCCTAACCCACAAGAGTCAGTACACAGAAAAACAAATCAGAGCATCGAAGATTAGAACCAATACTTCCACTCTTACTCACCCTCATCTACCCTTTCATGTCTAAAAGGAAAGGACCTAGAAGAAGAAAAAACTAATGTATGTTTCAGAAATGTTTTCCTGCCCCAGCAATGTTGGCTGACTACAGACCATCATCCTGTACCACCTTTTCCTTGCGAAGAGCCCATACACACAGCCCCTAAGTGCAAAGAGCTGAAGAAAACTAACATGACTCAGTAGAAATAAGAAAATCCTGAACTCAGTATGGTTACTCTGAGTGCCAAACTGAAATGCATGCAAATATTAAAATCAACCTCCAAGGGCAAAGACTAAAGCAGGAATAGCAATGGATAAAGCAAAGCAGCTGTTGCCAATGGTGTCCAGACTAAAAAAAAGAGAAGAGCCTCAATGGAAAGAAAGACACAGGAAGACAGACTCTGGCTTGTATCAGGTGCCTGGGGATTGTCTACAAATTTTTTTGTTTATTTATAAGTGCCTAGGTGCCTGGATAGATGGCTGGATGGATGGATGAGAATTTTTAAAAAAGAGGTTTAATACTGTAAAAGAGCAAGAAATGAGAGAAACATGTAGTTGCAATAAAACGCAAGGACAAGGACAGTGTCAGAAATATTGTCAATGCAGGAAGCCATCAGAAGTTAGGTAGCCATAGAGCAGTGGTTCTCAAAGTGTGTCCCAGGACCAACACCCTCAGCATTACCTGGGAGTTTGTTAGAGATGCCAATTCTCTGGACTCACCCCAGTCCTGCTGAATTGGAAACTCTGCAGATGGAGCCCAGCAACCTGTTTTAAGAAGCACTCCAGGGGACTTTATGCACACTCAAGTGTGAGAATGACTGACCCAGAGAAACAAAAAAAGTCTTGTGGGGATGATTTAAAAAAAAAATTCTCCAACCATTAAACTAAGTTGGTAACAGACCTCAGGATTTGAAATGACCACATACTGTTTTTTAAAGATTCTATTTATTTATTTTTAGAAAGAGGGAAAGGAAGGAATAAAGAGAGGGAGAGAAACATCAATGTGCTAGAGATACATCGATTAGTTGCCTCTCAAACACCCCCTACTGGGGACCTGGCCGGCAACCCATGCATGTGCCCTGACTGGAAATCAAACTGGCGACCATTTGGTCCGTAGGCTGGTGCTCAATCCACTAAGCCACACCAGCCAAGGCACTGTGGGGCTGAGTTTTTGTTTTTGTTTTTTAATTAAAACAAAATGTGTATGGTCTTAATCCCAGCTGTACTTTAAAATCAGCTGAGGAACTTTGAAACTACATATTAACACCCAGGCTGGCCAATCACCAGAGACAGATTTAATTAGTAGAGACCAGGCATCCAAATTATCTACCAGCTCTGCCAGTGATTCACGTGTGCAGCTAGCACCGGGATCCTCTGATGTAAAAGGGAAGCATTATGGGAGGACATGATTCAAGATTGCTATAGAAATGACCTCGAAAAGAAGGTTGTACTCTTCCTGATAGGTTCTGCTGCCTTCAAAGTACTCATACATATCTTCTCAGCTGTCAACCTGCTATGCTTTTGTACAAGGTAGGGAGATTGCTTTTATTTCAGCATCACAGAAAAAAGAAGCAGCATCTGGCCCTTTCTGCCCATCCCTTGTGCACCATCTGAGCTGGCTTTATTCAAGCAACACTTCCCTTTCCTGCCTTCAGTACATGTGCTGCCCCTAGGAAACAGTGAGAAAGAGACCCTGCACTTTCTTCTATCACAGTGGCAGCAGCCACCATAGGGTTGTTGGCATATTTGTCCCCAGACCTCCCTAGAGCCTCAGCATTCACAGGAAGATGCTCCAAGAGGTCTAGATACCCCAACAGAAACTTCAAACCGCACAGCTTCTCTCTGGACACCTTCTTCTTCTGAGCCTGCCAGGCACTTGAGATCCTCCAGTGGAGAAGAAAGGAAGCACTGAGTCAACTCCAACTGGTAAGGACCACAAAAGAGGCTTTCAACTTCTTTGGGACCACACACCCCTCTCCTGCTCAGGGCTTAGCAACAGGATCAACTGTCTACATGACCTAAGTCCACTTGGGTCAGCGGGTGGGAGGGAATGCATAGGACAGGAAAAACCTCTGGATAGAAACCATAAAGGTTGAAATTGAGAACCTGAAAGAAGCTAGGTACCTTTATGCAACTTAGAGCTGGATTCTCTCCCAGCTCTCTGCTTGTGTACAGAGCCATTGGGCATGTACCATTTGGGGACCACTGCACCCTAGTGGTACAGTGCTAAGTGGACTGGGCAGGGAATGTGAATCACACAGATGGCAAGTAGGGACAAATAATAATACCTTGTCACAGAGCCTCAGAATGTAACATATAATTTATGACAGTGATAACAATGATGACAGCCAGATTCCCCACTGGAAATTTAAGTTTTCCATAGGGCTCAATCAAGCATTCCTTAAAAAGGCTGAAGAACCTCTAAGCATTTCAGAATCTGTAAGTGTGTTGCCTCAATGAAAACATCCAAGAGCCACCAAAGGGTGGATGCTGGAGCAGGCAAAGCAGGTGGGGCAGGTGGAGTGTCAGGCCTTACATTTTCCAGAGTCTGAGTAGGCACGTTCTCAGGTTGAGGACTGCTATCTAGGGCAATGGTTCTCAAGCAGGGGTGATTTTGCCTCTGAGAGAACATCAAGCAATGTTTAGAGATGTTTTTGGTGTTTACAACAGAGGCGGGTGCTACTGGCATCTAGTGGGTCACAGCCAGGGATGCTCATAAGCATCCTACAATGCACAGACATTCCCCACAACAAAAAAAGTACTCCACCCCAAATGTCATAAGTGCCAAGGCTGAGAAACCCTGACCCGGAGAAATGTCCCTATAATAAACAGTAGAGGAGAAAATATTGATGGATTTTTTTCCCAAAAAGGCCGAGATTCTACCCACGGTTTCCATTAGCATCCCAGGAGAACAGAGTTTTTCTCCTCAAGGAGACAGACACAAATTAATCTTGACAGATTATCCTGTCCACCCCCTGCTTTCAGGAAACTCAGTGTCTAAATCACCCAGGACAAATAATTGTCTAGTCTCTTCTCAAATATTTTCCAAAGTAAAACCTCAGAGCCTCCCTCTAGCAATTCCTTCCGATGCCTGTCTTCCTCGTGGACAAAATATTAAGTCGAATCACTTGAAATTGCCAATATCTGACTAATATTCGGCCTTCAAAAATGTCAATTTCATGTGGTTCGACCTAATATTATTCCCTTCAACAAAAATGTGTCTTACTTTTCAAAGCCATTTTCTTGTGTTGACTCTTCAGACAGCACCCAAACAAAATAACACCTGCCCATCTGCTGTCTCAGACCCCTCCCGCCTCACCCCCACTCCTAACCCACATCCCTCACACCCAGTCTTTGTTGGCTCTTTCTCTAGAAAAATTATTCACTTCTTATCCAGGTCAACTATTACTTCTTTTCTGGTTTTTTTTTTTTTTTTGAATTTTCAGTTCTAATTCATTGTGTCTTATGGGAAGGGGCTGAAATAGCTGTTATACACACAGGGTCTTAATACTTCAACTGACATGAAAGAAAAAACAGGAAAACCTAGTTCTGTTGGGTCTTACTTTCGTACACAGTGTGGCTTATTTAACATGGGCCTTATATTATATGCCATACCTCTATTTAAATAAGCTGACCTCAAACTGTTCCGGTGTACTCAAAAGAAGGGGAACTCACAGTTACTAAATGGCCGCCCTGTGCCAAGCAGTATGCTGCAAGGTTTTGCATGTTATCGACTTACTATGTAAAACAAGGCTGTGCAGAAGGTATTGCTATTGCATTAACAGACAATAAAACCGAGACAGTTTGATAAGATTAAATAACCTTTGGTGCCAACATTTATGAGCCATGATTTGCACCTATAACTGTCGGACACCAGTGCCCACCCTGTTACCATTACCATAAAAAGACTGAAATACAGCTCTATAGAGATTTAGAATTTCAAAGTGACCACTTCAGAAGTATACTACACAGTTACAGGTGAACTTACCTATCCCATTATCTCCACCCTTTACCACAGAGGTGTGCCTACTTACCAAACACACACACACACACACACACACACACACACACACACACACAATTATTGCATGGCAGATATGATCTCTTTTAAGACATCAGCATCATCTCCTTTCCTCGTTTAAGGATAAAAAAACAAAACAGCCAATAAAACTGCCTGTGAGCTTTTTTTACGAGTCTCGCTACATCCGTTTTCAGCTGAAAAACATTACCATTGCTTTTCATTCAGCTTTTTCATAAAAAAGCATAAATTCACTGATTACAGATGAAATCATGTTTATTCTGGTCTTCCAAAACCACTTCTTAATGTACTTAAAATTCCCTTCATGGCAGCCATGAAGAAAGTGGGGTGGGGGCTGGAGGGCGACGGGAGCTCTTCTGAGTAGGTGAAGGGTGAGCTGTGGCCACCTGGTGGCTAATTGCTGAAGGGAGCGCTGACCATCCAGGAGCCACCCAAGCTGACTACACAGGGAACAAAGGCTGCATGCCCCACCCTTCGGTCCCTGGCATCAGCAAACCTGCTTCTTATTCTTAATTTATTTCTGAATGCAGTAAATGGGCATTATTAAACAGAGGCAGGCCCTCCACAATGGGAAATAGAAAATCACCTCGGCCTCATGGCATTCTTCTACAGTTGCTTACCTTTGCCAAGTTTCATAATTTAGGGTGTTAGAGGCCATCTCTGAGGGGCATCAAAAGGGACATTTCAAAGCAAATTCAATTTTTTTCTTACGCCTGCTAAGGGCTTACATTCTGCTCATAATTGGATGCAACTTTTCTCTCGAATAATGGTGTTATTTGCCTGCAATCTGAAGTAAGGATATGTTGTACACAAATGCAAACTAGGGCATCTTAAAATAAATTAATTTGCTTCTCAATGTCACTTACAGATAGAGAATCATTCTGCCTGCATGGAAAGTTGGGGAAATAGAGAATCTGGCTTCCACCACACATTCTCCCACTAACTAGCCACGTGACTTTAACTCGTTCATCCTCAGTTTCCTTGTCTGTAAAACAAGGGATTACAAGATCAGTAGGTATTCACATATTTTTATCAATGAAACTCCCATTTTTGTTTTTGTTTTTTTGGGTTTTTTGAGAAAGTGTTCAAACCCTAATATGCCAAGTGATGAAAAGGCAGCTGCTGTGGCTATGCTGTGAACAGCTAGACTGGACCAGTCCACTACCATCATCCCCTCCCCTTTTCTCCCCAATTCTACCCCTCCACCCCCAGCCCCTTACCCATCTTGACACAACCCAGGACAGCAAAACTTGAAGATCACTGGACCTGCCCTATTGAGCTAAAATGGCCCAAGTTTTTAAAAGGCAAACATTTCATGAAAACAGTTTACAGACATACTTCCAACCTATAAGCCTGGCTGGGAAAATATTTTGATACTGAACAATTCGGGAACAATTCAATTCTCTGCATTAAGCTATCATATTTTTTGGACTGTAAGATGCACTTTTTTACCACATATTTTGCTTCAAAAATTTTTTTCCTGTTTTCCTCCTCTCAAACCTAGGTGTGTCTTATGGTCCAAAAAATAGGTGCACCTAGGTTTGAGAAAAGGAAAATAGGGGAAAATTTTTTTGAAGCAAAAAAGGTGGTAAAAAAGTGCATCTTATAGTCAGAAAAATACAGTATGTGTCCCTGGCTCAGAATATAAGAGAGGGTCCATTGAAGAGCACTGGAGGAATCTCCCTTAAAAGCACCAAGAGTACTTGTGGCCCAGGAAGACTCACTGTTTCCTCCAATGGCCACTCGCGTTGGCCTTGTGGTAGAACCCTGCAGGGTGTGGGGACTGGGGACAGGTAAGGCTTGATCCATCACTGTGTCCTCCTCTCCAAACCATGGGGGTACTGATGCCTCCTCTAAACCCAGTGTTCTCCCTGCTCAGCTGACAACTACTGCCTTTATTAATGGCTGTTTTCCTGCTGGAGTGATACAATGACAAAGGGGAAATGCACATCCCCTTCCCCTTTAGCCCTGAAACCTACTTACTAAGTGACCTAGGGTGGGGAGAATGATATTCTTTTGGTGGGCTATGAGACCGAGAGAGAAGAACAAAATCAACACAGACTTAATGGAAATTAATCAAATTCTTCATTTAGAAAGATGCCTATCATTGAAGTAAATGAAGAATGTTTTTCAAACTATCCCAATGAATTAATTTAATATTGCATTCAAGCAACTTTTATCATGCACTGACTCTGGTCCAGGCACTGGGTTAGGTGCCAGGGATACCCTGAAGAGTTGCTGAGTCCCCCACTACCAGTCATGTAAAAGGACTAAGTGAAAACAAGCATGTTGCCTACCACAACTGAGGTGAGTGGGTACAGTGGGATTGCAAAGGACAGAGCACCTAGCTTGGGCTGGAAAGGGTAACTCCTTAACTACTTCTTGAAGACGTGTCCAATCTTTTGGCATCTCTGGGCCACACTGAAAGAAGAAGAGTTTTCCTGGGCCACACATGAAATACATCACAACACATAATCACACCAAAAAACCCTCATAATGTTTAAAGTAAATTTACAGCTCTGTGTTGGGCTGCATTCACAGCCATCCTGAGCCGCATGCAGCCCGCAGGCTGCAGATTGGATACCGCTACGTTTCCCTTCTGTTCTCTGTGGCAGAAACCACGAGTGTTCTTCTTCTGGGGAACATGGCCAGATTACATTTTTAAGCCTCCCTTGCAGCTTGCAGTCAGCTGTTGCCACACGACTGAGTTCCGAATGTAAGCAGAAGTGATGTGCACCACTTCCAAACTTGGCCCATAAAACCCTCTCACACCCCAACCCTCATGCTCTTTCTCCATCCACCATCTGGCTGAATGGAAAGGACTCCAAGGGGTGCATCCCCACAGCTAGTCCTTGGATGTGGGCAGAGAGAGCCACTGCACCAACATAAAAAAAGGCTCTTCTGGCCTTCCCTCTGGGGTAAGAGGGTTCTCACCTCCTGTCTGGTCCCAGAGTCAGCCACATAGGTACACAGTCGCAGACTAGAGTAGAGGGGAGCTGCAGTGTGAAATAAACTGCATACCTGTGATGACAGGAGGGAGACAAATTATATTTCATCATCACCTTGAACATGATGTTGATAACAGCCAGGCAGTGTAAACCACACCAGTCTGTCAGAGCTGCTAACATGTACAAAAGTTGTCCACAGTGATAATGTTCTATTGTCCCAAGAACATGGATGTGCTCCCTAAAATGCCTTTCAGAGCCATGAAAAACACAAAGGATATGATGCATTTACTACGCAGACATCTAGATAGATAGCCGTTAATTCCTTTATTCATTCAACAAATATGTATTAAGCAGATTGTACTGGGTTTATGATAAGTACTGAAGATATTAGATTAAACAAAAGGGACCAAGTCTACCTTCATGATGCTTTTGTTCCCACAGGTGGCACCTATGTTGAAATTAATGCCTGCCTGATTGAACCGGGACATTTGAGGGCTGGTGATACTGGGATTTAGCTGTTGAAGCATACCTGTTATGGGAATCCTCTCGTCTTCACATGCAAGTCATTCTAGTACTTTCTATTTCAAAATTTGTTTTATTATTCATAATTAAGCAATACCAAGATTTGGGTTTCCAAATAGTAGAACATAGTGGATTTAAAAGCTGATTCCTCAGCTCCAGGCACCTTGCAACGTGATTTAACTCACTCCTCACAACAGCACTGGAAGATGATATGGAATGCAACCCCTGCATTGCATGGAATTGGGAACTGAGACTCAGAGAGGTGAGGCTGCTTTCCCTGAGTCATATGAAGCTAAAATTCAAACTCAAGTCCATCTGGTGTCAATATCATTGCTTGTCCACTATTCCTTTTTAAAAGCGACTGAAACCATCCATGTTTTCCTTTTTATTGAATTTATTGGGGTGACACTGGTCAATAAAATGATCTGTCTTTCAGGTGCGCAGTTTCACAACACATCATCTGTATATTGTCTGATGGGTTAACCACCCACGTCAAGTCTCCATCCACCAACATTTATTCCCCCAGAGCCTCTTCCACCTGCCTCTACCTCTCTCTCTATGGCAATCACCACATTGTTGTCTGTGTCCATGAGTTATATTCTCTTTTTTGCTCAATCCCTCCACCCCCTAGTCAGACCTCTCAACTGTAAGGCTGCTCTTTATCTGTGAGTCTGCCACTATTTTGCTTGTTACTTCATTTTGTTCATTAGATTCCACATATGAATGAAATCATATGGTATTTGTCTTTCTCTGACTAGCTTATTTCACTTAGCATAATACTCCCAGGTCCATCCATGCTGTCACAAAGGATAAGATTGCCTTCTTTTCACAGCCATCTACTATTCCATTGTATAAATGTACCACAGCTTTTTTTCTCCACTCATCTACTGATGGACACTTGGGCTATTTCCAAATCTTGGCAACTGTAAATAATGCTGCAATGAACATAAGGGTGCTTATAGTCTTTCGACTTAGTGTTTCAGGTTTCTTGGGATGAATGAAGACCTTCCCAGGTAGTAAATCATCCATCTTAATGTTCCTTTTTATCAAGGAAACACCACTAAGTGCTTCTAATGTATACCTATTTGCTTCAATCTGCTATTTAGTTATACCAGTTTTATGAACTACACCTGATAATATCCTCAAGCTCTACAATCAATGAGAGTATTAAATGGATTGAGCATCTGCCCTCAGCATTATTATTCTAGATAGAAAAATGATTACCAAATTCATGCCTATGAGTTCACCTTTCAACATTCATTTAATCAAGATGAGTAATTACCCTAGCGGGCAGTAATTAGGTAATTACTAAAACTAGTTAATACAAATAGCATATTAATATAACCAAATAAATGCTAGTATAATTTTTATAATTATTATGGCATATAGGTCTGCCTGATTATTTTTTAGTAAAAGACACATAATTTCTGGGCTATGTATTGCACAATTTTAACTTGCATGTGGGAATGCCTTTTGACGTCTGTGACCCTGCAGAGTAAAAAGGAGATTGAGACAATTATCTCGGGTACTGAAGCAAAAGCCTGCTTGCACTAAAATTATCTGCCTAGTCTTTGCCTAATTTTCTCTAAATGGTTACTCCATTTCTCATAAAAAGGGTCACCTTATAACGCTGTACCTAAATATCACCCTCTGCTTAGAAAATTAAAATATAGTATTCTAAGAATAATTTAATCAGGATAGAGAAACAGCTTTGCACATATGCAGAGTATTCTCTGAATCTGTACTATAATCCTAGGTTTGATGCTTACCTCCCCCAAAAGAAAAGACTTATCTTTCTCAGTGCCACCCTGTGAATTCCCCAGCCCTCTCCCCAACAGAGAGAGACAGACAGAGAGAGAGAGAGAAACCTAAAGTAACTGCAATGAATGAAGACATTCATTAGAAAAAGTAATTACTTCTTGATATTGTCGTGTATACACATACACACAGAGCCTACTAATCTATGTTTGTATTTTCAGTGGTACATATTAAGCATTATTAAGATATAATTAACCATATCCTGTGACGATTCCACTCAAAATGGTTACCAGTCTTAAGATAGTCTTGTGATAGATATTGATCCATACCCAGGATATATAACAATTTATGAACACTATGCAGGAAAAAATTTTATCTCCACTAATTGTGAGGTTTCCACTGGCGTATTCACATTTATAAAGCCTGTAAATCAACTAGAAGCAGCTACCCAAATTATTAGAATACCAGCAGCACAAAAAACTGGCAGACTCTCTAACTGGGGTCTAGTTTACAGTTCTCTTGAGCTAACCTCTTATGACTACATTAGCATTCATTAGCATTAGTGAATATAAGAGAACATGCTGGATGTACACACGGGCCTTCCTGTAATGGCAAAAGCCCAGGCTCAGTCAATATTTTACATGCTGACCTATGTAATGAAGGCATACACATGAAAACTGATTCATTAATGTCCTTAATAGGTGTTATTCTTTCCTATTAGCCAAGGTTTCATCTTTGGCCACAACTGTACATATGACAAAATACCACAATTAAAAAACTCTTTTTCTTTCTTACAGACTCTAACACAATGATGTCTGATGGCTCACTTCCGACATTTCTAAAGGCATTTCATCATTAACTTTCATTCAAACCTCACTGACACACAAAGCAACCCAGAATTTTGCCTGGCTTCTCAGGCCCAGGAAGTTCATTCTTACACAGTCTTTCTGTTTCCAAGAGGAGTGATCATTTTGGGAACCCACAAGCTATTCATTTGAATTTCCAGTCTGTAAATTTTGAAGAGGGCTCGTGGGTGTGAAACAAGAGAACATAAATTGCAAATTGGAGCTAAAGAGAAAAATAAATACAAGATTTTAGTGGAATCTAATTGTTTTCCACATATCACAGTAACAGCTATTATCCTTCCTTCTACATTTATGTCATCTGCACATTTATCTATATTCTTATTTGTCTGTCATCTATCTTTCTTCCACCTGCCTGTTAGTGTCTATTTATTTGGCATGGCAAGTTGTGCTGCCTTTGTCTGCAGAGAAGAAAAGAAGGGGGAATATGATGCAAAATCTCGGCGTAGCACAAATAGCAACGAGGTAAGGCTGATGCCTGGTGTGCGGATGAATCCTGTAAATGAAGTGGCCCTTGAATTAAATTAATTTAAAATCTGGCAAATATTACCCGGCATGTTTGTCAATGTGCTGTATAATTATTAATTTGTTCATTGAAGCAACTGTATAAATAAATAGAAAGCAGAATGTCATGATTAAGCAAGCATTGAAAATCCAGGGTCAAGGAGCCCCGCAATACGGGGATCTCAATAGCTTTCCTGGGTCCTACTTTTACATCTCCTCGTAAACCCATACGTCGATAACAGCAAACTAATTGGCCCACAT
The DNA here is from genome assembly GCA_004027735.1 of Carollia perspicillata. NCBI lineage: Eukaryota > Metazoa > Chordata > Mammalia > Chiroptera > Phyllostomidae > Carollia > Carollia perspicillata. The sequence continues at coordinate 104,962 of PVKM010000092.1, read as the reverse complement.
TTAGATGCCAACAGGGCTTTTGTATTCTCAGCGCACATTTTTCTCTTCTCAGAGTGAGATGTTAGTAATGGGGGGGTTTTAATATTACCCCTAGGGGAGCACCAGAAATCTTAACAATTTTCCTCACTGGAGTATTTTCATTAGCACTAAACGCTGTGCAATTTACATTTGAAATCAGGTGAGGGGTGAGCACAACGTGACAGGACACATTGTGGTAGGCTTTGTTGTTGTTGTTGTTCCAATAGGGTCTCTATTTACTGCCATGGGGTCTCAGGAGAAAAGCACGCAAGTCAAAGGGGAACTATTTCTCTCCTTTAGATGAAAACTCTATCTTATATAGACACTCCAAGCACACATTTTAAACAGCCCTCTTTTGCACATTAAAAATACCAATAATGCGCCTAGAGTAGGATGCAACCAAACTCTGACAGCTCTGAGCAGATATTCCAGGAAGGGGCAAAAATGCCACAGGGAAAAGGACTAGAAGTTGACAGAGACACTAGGCTGCTAACTTTATGTCTATGCAGCTCAATTGCCTGAAGAATTCAAACCTAAATTAATGAAAACTTTACCTAGTATTATTTTTATTGTAAATGCAGACAAGGGGGGTTGATATTGAGGATGTGAAGGTAAGCTAAACTCTGATTGTCATTTTAATTTAACAAATATTCAAATACTTCTTCTGGAAAGAATATCACATAGCATATGTGTTAAATCCAGACTCTGCTTATACCATTATTTTGCACACTAACCACTTGTTAGAGAAGACCTTATTATTTGATTGGATGTTTCAGTTCTTGAATGCTCACTTGAGCCTAAATCCTAAGGAGGAGAAGAAAGCCAGGTGAGGAGTTGCAATAGCTAGCCCTTAGGCAAGAGCTACTTAGAGCCAGGGAGCATTCTCAGGGCCCTACACAAATGCACCCCACCTGCCTCACCCACTGCTCTGAGAGGTTGGTGGTGTTCTCCCCATTTTACAGGTGGGGAAGGTGAGGCACAAATACATTTGCAAGCATTCCAGAACAATTTCTTATTGTGTTCACTAGTGGCTCTCATCAAGACAAGGTCTCAACTGCCTGGCATTCAAAAAGCAAACGGGAGCCTCCCTGATGATGGTGGAAGTTAGCCAGCACTTGAACTTTAGTTATGACAGGCTCCGGAAGGTTTCTGGATGAATGAGTGATGAGGCTAGCTGCCACATTAGACTGAGCATCAGATTTATGTTTCTCATTTATAAATGTGAGTTAGCCAGGCTACTCCTGGCCTGCTATTATACTAACTGATTAATGAGGGTGCATTATTTATAGCTTCATGTTCCAAAACTGTTCCCTAAAGAGGGCAAGGGCAAGATAATAGAGCAAGAGAGGGAGAGTTTTCTAGCCCAATGGTCCTCACTTTCCTGCACGTGGCAATCACCTTCTGAAACTCTCATCCCAGGCCGCGCACCTTAGACCAACTAAACCACAATCACTGGGCTGGGCCTCGGGCATCAATAGAGTCTTATTTAACTCACTAAGCAAAAACATTATCCAGTACTAGCACCAGTTAATAAAAAATAAGTACACAATTTATAATAAGATTGAACTATTTACAAATCCCCACATATATTAGGTAGTGTGGTGTGGGAGAAAGAGTCAGAAAATTCCAGTCAGCTGCACTACTCCATCATCTGTATAACGGGGGGAAATGCCACAACCTTCTCAAGCCTCAGTTTTCCATCTGTAAAATGAAACCATACTTACCTTATCTCGCAGAGAAAGCAGTATATCAAATAAAACTTTTCACTTTAAGCCCTATTTTTTAAAAAAAGTTTCTTCATTTTTTTCATACCTTTCAAGTGTGACCAGTCACTGCTTAATCTAAATTTAATCTAACTTACTCTGAATCTCCCTTGGACTTTGCACCTCTAGGGACCAAGGGCCACTTAGCATTAAAACCACATCCACAATTATTTCCTCAGCTACCTGTTCATCTGTTTCACAGCCACTGATGGTTTATTGACTCTGCTTAAACCATTCAAGAACAAAAGAACCTCACTTGGCCTTTTGATCAACTAGGTCATCTTTACTGTCTTCCTTGCGCCTTGGTTCCTTCATATAATGTGATTTTGCCAAGTTGCTACACTTCCAATGTTATTTTTTCTTAATCAAAAAATAGCACAGAGAGAAATCATGGGCTTAGAAGTTATTTTAAATAAACAAAAACCCCTACATTAAAATCCCAAGTCCAGCACTTAAAAATATGGGCAATTTTCCCTGGCCGAGTGGTTCACTTGTGTGGAGCATCATTCTGTGCACCAAAAAGTTCCAGATTTGATCCCCAGATGGGGAGCATATGGGAGGCAACCAATCAGAGAGCACACAACTTATTTTAAAAATTAGAGCTGTATTGTTACTAATTTAAAACAATGATAAGATTTACCCAATACAACCTTCTCCAATGAGTCTGGAGCTGGTGTTTAGCTAGTTTCCAAAAGTAGCCAAAAGGTAAACTCTAATAATATAGTTTATTAGCCCCATCACTAGTGAAATAAGAATGAAGTTACTGCTTTACATTTCTCTCCTCTCTTATCTTAACACAAGGTCAAGTATACTTAGGAAAGACAAAACCAAAAGATTACCTATTTCTATAGCTTTCTGCTGCTTCCAAACCCAGGAGCATGGTGAGTGTTTGCCTGCAATCACTGGGTTCTCTGCTCTCCTCTCTGTAGTTTGTTAGAAACTACCAGCTTTTATTTTTGGCAGGGCTTTATGAGTGGTACACAGGATCAGGCCCAGACCAAAATGCCTCTGTTGGGTTTATTTAAATTATAATTGTCCAAGTCCTTCTTCTTCCCCAAATTACTGGTACCATATTTTGCCATGTATAATGTGCCCCCATGTTTTTGTACGCATTATACACGGGATCATTATACCCATGTATAATGTGCATCCTTATTTTTCCCTGAAAATTTTGGGCAAAAAAAGTGTGCATTATACACAGCAAAATACATAATTGAGTGGTTGAAATGCTGCTTCTGGGAGTAGTGTGGAAAACTTGTTTTAAAAACATAGCTGTCCAGACCAGGCTAGTGTGGCTCTAGTTGGTGTGATTCAGTGGATTGAGCACCAGCCTGCAAACTGAAAGGTTGCCAGTTCGATTCCCAATCAGGGCGCATGCCTGGGTTGCAGGCCAGGTCCCCAGTAAGGGGCATGCAAAAGGCAACCACACATTGATGTTTCTTTCCCTCTCTTCCTTCCTTCCTCTCTGTCTGAAGGCAAATAAATAAAATCTTTAAAAAGGAATAAAATCTTTAAAAAGGTAGCTGTCCACAGCTACCCATCCCAGCTCCTAGAATCTGATTGAGTATGAGGTAGGGCCCAGAACTGCATCCTCATCAGGACCCCAGGTGCCTCTGACCTCAGGGTCATAGTGTGTGGAAGCTACTGCGTGAAACACTTTCCAATGGCACTCTTCTAGTGACAGTCCCACAAGAGAGTTCCCACATGTTTGAATTCTGAGAGTCCAAATTGGAATTTGCTGATACTTGCCACAAGTGTGGAGTTCAGACTATTTTGTCCCAGCCTACCATCATTTGGCTTTGCCTCTACTCACTGGATCAATCATTCGCAATCCCTATAAGCAAGGGCAGACACATAGAGCCCTTTGATAATGGTAACCTGCTGGTGTTCAACCTTGGCTGCACTTATGAATCACTAGGGCACTTTTTCTAAAGTCTAGACACCCACACTTCATCTCAGACCAGTGGTTCTCAGACTTTAGCTCCATCAGAATCATCTGAGGGACTTAGAACAGATCACTGAGCCCCACCACCAGAGTTTCTGATGCAGCGGGTCTGGGGTGGGGCCCAAGAATTTGCATGTCTAACAAGTTCCCAAGTGATGCTGTTGGTGGTGGTCTGGGGACAACACTTTGAGAATCCATCACCCAAACAAATGAAATGAGAATTTCTGTGGTTGGAAGCCCAGAACTGGTCATTTTTAAAGTTCTCTGGGTAATTCTACTGTGCGGCCAAAGGTAGGAAACACTGATCTAACCCAGGTTACCTGAAACTTTCCTCAGGCTGGTGATATGAAAAAAGGAGGAGGTGGAGTAGTTAAATATCCCTCTTGACTCTACTCTAGCAGTGACACCTAGTTTCCAAGGGAAGCTGTGGTACCAAGTAATGGACTCAGTGCCGTGGTGAACTGATACACCAGTTCTTAAAAAAAAAAAATCTCTGATCTGTATTATAAAAACTTCCACCATAGCTGATATCAAGCTTCCAATGAGTGCAGAATTAGGAAGAGGGGCCACCACCTGGTCCTCACAGACTGGTACACGCTGGCTGCAGCTCACTACTGCCTCATGGTACCCACAGTGGCCTCAATGAAGGTCACAGCAACATCCTCACCAAACCGGTTCTACAGGGTAGCTCTGGCTGAGGGCCTAATGTAGCGGCCCTTGTTGCGGTTTCTCAATCTGGTTTCCCAATCTGATAGGGGAAACCAGAAGTCTCAGAAAGATTTCCTTCGCAGTCTTGCTAAGAGCTGCAAAACCTAGATGCCCAGCAATGTTTCCCTTCTACAGCTAGGAACCCTGACCTGCTAAATGTCACATCTGGAGGTTAACAACCTCAGACATGGAGTCTAAGCTCCTGCAGCCTTAGGAAGGATTTTGCTTTAAGGCATTTGCATCTTAAGAGGGATGAAACTCTTAAACCAGTGCTTCTCAAAATTTAAAGAGAATCACCTGGGGATCTTGTTAAAATGCAGATTCTGATTCAGTAGCACTGAAGAGAGGCAGAAAATATACATTTCGCACAAGCTCCCTGGGGTAGAGGCTACTGCTGCTCCAAGAACACACTGTGGAGTGAGTCATTAAACCACAGAGCTGAAGTGCTAAGGGTGGGGCCTTTGGCCCAGGCTCCTCTGGCCACTGCTGATTTCAAGACATTTAAAGGCCTGCCTACCCTCCTTATTCTGGTCAGTGCCCATGACCCTGAATAGTCGTGTCTGATGCAGACCAGTCCCCGCTGCTATGAGGGTCTATCTCTGAACGCCTAAGATGCCATGGTCAGTGTCACCTGACTGTCCCTGAGCGTTTGGATCTCTTGGTACAGGTCATAAATTTAAATTTACTTTTCATCCATTCAACAAATGTTTGCTGTTTACCTCTCATGTGTGATGCTCCTGGAGAAGCCGTCTCTGTGTTTTAAATAAGCTGAATTGGGAGCACTCCTGGGGCCATTAAACGAGGACTGGATTTAGCACATGTAACAGGAAGTTAAAGGTCAGAGGGGATCTGTGTGGACAAGGAAGAGCTCCAAGCCTGTCAGGAGTTTGGTTGTGGGAAAATGCAACTCGACAATCTGTCAACTCAAGCTGTCAATCAAAGCCCATTATTACTTCTATACCACCCATCTGACACTACATCAATAGGATAAGCACTTTTTGATGTCAGATCAATGGTATGACTAAGTTTGGGGGTGACAGCTAAATAATTGCTTCCATCCTAGGTATGTGAATGTTATTACCAGGAACATCAACTCAAAGTGAAATGATAAACCTCTTCCTGCACGCTGTTGAGAAAGAAATGTTCAAACCCCCTGATATTCTTGGTGTTCCCACCTACTAAGATAGAAAAGGTAAAGTGCGTGAGTATTTCTAAGATATATAAAGTACCCATTTTGCATCTGAGCTTATGAAGAAGATACATTTCACAGAGCCATATATTAACAACTGAGCCCCTGGAGCTGATAGGGTAAGAGATTCCTGTCATGGCATACAATTTGCAGGAACTTCACAGGAATTGTGAAAATATCTCTTTTTTTCTTCTTCTTCCCACTGTAGCAGTTTCCCCTCCTTGAACAGGGTCTATCCCCAGTGTCTAGGAATGAATTTTGAACCAGGAGGGAGAAGAGTAAAACCAAGGAATACAATGTCAGTGCCCTTCTCTCTCCTCACAATTCTCACCATCCACATAACACTCATCTGCTTATTCAACAGCAAATATTAGCGTATTCCATGTGCTAAGTACTGTGTGAAGCTCTGGGAATATAAGGGCTAGATTTGTTTTTCAGGACAAAGTACTATGGGATGCATAGTAGAGACAAAACCCTAGTGGGTGGGATGCTGATGAAGTCTCCTTAGGAAGTGACATATTTAAGTTAATTATAAAGGGTGAGGCATAGCTAGGCCAAGAGTATGGGAAGAGTGTGGAGATTTCAAGCAGATTAATAACAGCATGTGCAGGGGCCCTGAGGTTAGAGGAAATGGAGCATCTTGAAATAAGATCCATGATGCAGGACCATAGTGAGCAAACAGGAGCGTGGAACTTGCCAAGGTGGATGAGGTAGGCAGGGGCCAGATCACAGAGGCCTGCGAAACCTTCCCCGTGGACTCCCCTACTGGGCTGACTGAAGGCCCATGCCCAGTGGTGTGCTGAGAGGCAAGCTTCTAAGAGACGGAGAGAAGAGCTTGCTAAGTGTCAACATGTACCATGGGACAAGGTGGCCTCCTCTCTCCTCCGTGACAGACCTGAGCACATTGTGAGGGAGGCAAGCACCAACCTGACTTTGTTTCTATGTCCCACTCCTATTCCCAGGTACTTTGCTACAACCACTGTGCCTGCAGAGCTCGGTGCTCTGAAGGTCCCAACCCACCCCCACCACAAATCACAGTGAGGCTCAGGTGGTAGAGAGCAACCAATCCCAAGAACATTAGTGCTTTAAAGGGGATGATTGCCCACATTAGGGTAATAGTGACAATGAGTAAGGAAAGGCGTACGCAGAGAAGGAAAAAAAGGAAGGAATAGTTTGAGATATACCCTGATCTGATCATTGTTATTCATGGAATAGCCTATCATTCCACCATTATCAGTATATGTATGCGGGTGTTTGTGTGTGTGTGTTTTTTATATAGGTATGTATGTATAAAATATATATTTGAGTGTGTATGTGTGTATAGATGCAAGAGCATATATGCGCCTGATTATGAATGTATGTGTGTAGAGTCACATCCTCATGTATGAATGTTTAAATGGCTCCCAATTACTGAGCACATACTTACATAGTTGCAGACACTCTGCAGATGCTACTTTATATGTATAATTTCACTTCAATTTCATGAGAACCCTCAGATGTATATTCCCTATTTTATATCCACTTTTTTGATAAGGAAATAAAAGCTTCAAGAGACTCAGTAGCTTGCTCACGATCACATAGCTATTAAAGTAAATCTTGACTCACCGTCCATCACCTCCAAAAAGCATTCTTTTTCCTTAGTAGCCCCACCCATTTCTCAGCCCACCCAAATTGTCTTCCAGCATCACTATTTCTATACGTCTAACCTGTTAGACTCCTTACGGGAAAAAATAAGTTGTGTGTATACTCAGATGTATCATAAATGCCGAGGCCAGTGTTCATGAGTGCATGCTGATGTTCACAGGTGAGCTGTGGTCTGACCTTCGAGAAAACGCCTTTACCTGGGCTACTGTCAGGCCTGCGCTTCTGCCACAGGCTCATTAAGTCAATCTAGATCCAAAGGACATGTCCAAAACTAGGCCCCGCCGCCAGGTTGCAATCACAAAACATTCTGCAAAGCACAGGCTGGGACTCCAAACCAACTGAAAGGGTGTATAAAAATAGACATGAAGCGCTCTGATTTGGAGTGGAGGGGAGAGAGTGCATCAGAGTGAATGTTCCTGCCGCACAATCACAGTAGCTAAAAGGTGGATACTAAAGGGTCTGTCTCCCTTTACTTACATGCTTTTACGTCTAGACTCACCCAAAAGCAGTTTCGCTTACCTTTTTAACAGCCAGAGTGCCACTTTATCATTCAGCAGAGATGCCAGGTAAGAAGTGAGCATTATTTAAAATGCAAACAGAGTGTAAAGGATGACTGCCAAGAAATGGCTCATCTGGATGCCTCAAAGCTACCGCTGTCTGCCGCTACCAAATGCCTGCAGGAGAGAAAGTTCAGATAGGCCTGTGGTTCTCCAATGTTGGCATGCATCTGAGTCACCTGGGGGACTTGTTAAAGCACTGACTGCTGGGGCCCACCCCCCAGGTACTCATCCGAACATCTGGGTGAGTCCCAAGAACTTGCATTTGAACAAGTTTGCACAGCTGCTGTCGCTTTTGAGCCCAGGGCCACACTTTGAGAACCACTGTGATGGATATTGTTATGTCCAAGCCATTAGCATTTCTAACAGATAAATGTGAAAAGTGACTGGAACTCTACTGGACAGGGGGATCCCTTAACCTGAAGAGAGTTGTCCAGATCATCAAGGATACTAGAGATCCCTCAAATAAAGGTAAGTGGCTTCCCTCTAGAGACCCAACAATCTCCAGGACCCTGGGGTTCAGTCCTCCCAGACGAGTAAAGAAAACCTGTGGGCCAGATGAAGGTGGGTGATTACATCAGGCCACGGAGTGGAAAGTGGCTTCACTGAATTACAGATGTCATATAGAAATCTGTAGGGCAATCAAGCTGATTTTTCTAAGTAGTGCAGAGAAACCCCAGGAAGATAAAGGTTTGGGCCTCTCTTCTTCCCCCATTGAAAAAGAATAACCCTGTTGGAGGGACTATTGTGCCAAAGAGGTATCTGATAATGAACTGTCTTTACTTTCTATCTCTTTCAAATAAATCTTGTCAAAACAAACTGTGCCTAACTGCCAAGGACAGGTTTGGTCCATGGTAAACAACGAAGGAGCTAAACTCAGGAGAATTGGGCTTTTATTGGCACTCTGTTCCATCAGCAGTCCCCGTGTTCGGTCACGTCCCTATCGCATTTGGCCCTGTTGTCTGTGAATTAGCCAGTCCTGGGGTTAAATCAGTTGCAGAGATGCAAGGCTTAGGAGAGAATGTCTTCCAGCATCGTCCTCCTGGAGAATTGCAAAGGGAAAGGCCACCACATAGGGCCTCAGAAGGACACAGAAAATGACACCTTGTCTCAGAGATCTAGGATAAGTTGATACCCCCTAGGTTCAGCTGAGACCTGTTAATCCTTCCTACAGTGAGTGTCTATCCTGTCAGGATTTGTGATTGAGAGCTGCTTAAACAGGTGAGAAAATTTCAGGAAGCTAATATGTCCTATCTAATCAAGGCTAAGTGTTCCCTCTTCGCCCAAGCCCTCTTATTTGCACGAGTACCACATGGTAATGGATAAATAATTTTTTCAAGGTTGTTTGAAATGCAGGCCGTTCAATAAGTGATCTGGTGCTTGGTTTCATCTAAAGGAGAGGTTACCCAGCAAGTCTCAAGATTTGCATCCTCATCAGAACCATTTGCAGCTTGGCCCCATGCTTCAGACACCCAATACAGTACCACAAAAGTAGCTACAGCCTAGTTATAAACCAAGGGATGATTTTTTTTCTCACACACCTGGAAACTCGCTTTTCACCATCTTGGAGACCTATAGCAATGAGCTCTAGTTACTTAACACTCCCACATGTTCATTATTTTATAAACACTTTTTGAACTTGTCTTCCTTTGATCTTTGAGACTTTTTCTCTCTTTGGTCCAGATGCACAGTTTATTTACAAAAACTTACCTCTCCCACTTAGCACTTAGAAACAGATTTAGGGCAAATAGCTTGTACGTGATCCCACTAAGCAGTGGCTCTCAAAGGTGGTCCCAGGACCCACAGCATCAACACCTAGGAAATCGTTAGAGATGCAAATTCTCAAGCATCACACACCCAGAATCCCTTGGGGTGGGGCCCAGTCATCTGTTTTAACACGCCCTCTAATGCAGGCTTGAGTGTGAGAAACACTGTTAGTAGAGGCTATGGGATTAAGGAGTAATTAAGGAGAAAGTTCAGGGTATGGGGTTCTCTTGACCCATGGGCATATTTTTCTTTAAACTTATGTATTCCCTTCATATTATTTTGCCAAGTAAAACATAACCCCAAATACTGTATATGTTATTTTCTTGTTATGATGGTATGCTGGAGCCAGCTCCTAGCAGCTTGTAAGAGCTGATTGTTAACATTCAAGAAGTTAGCAAGGCATGTTAAACCACTGGTATCTTGTGGACATCCACAGTGCGAGTATTTACACTGCAGAATTAGCAAATGCTACACATCTGAGCTTTTGTTCAGAGTCATTTTACCAGCACACCACTGAGTGATTTTTAAAAGGGTTGCATGGGCCCTGGCTGGTGTGGCTCAGTGTATTCAGCACCAGCCTGCGAACCAGAGGATTGCCAGTTTGATTCCCAGTCAGGGCACATGCCTGGATTGTCAGCTGGGTCCCCAGTAGGGAGTGTGCAAGAGGCAGCCACACATTGGTATTTCCCTCTCTTTCTCTCTTCCTTACTCTCTCTCTAAAACTAAGTAAATAAAATCTTTTTTAAAAAAGTGTTGCCATGGTATGTGTTGGGACATGAGGCAGTGACAGAAAAAGAATCACAACTTAAGGAGTTGGGATTTGGACCTAGATAAGAGGGCAGGAAGGAGTATGCACAGAAGGGCAAACCAGTCCCAGGAAAAGGTCAGAAAGCCAATAGTGGACACTTAACTGGATGCTTAGAACAGCCAGACCAGGAGCAGGTAGATTATGGAAGGAGACAGAGCAAGTTTAATATAATTTTATATTTGAGTAGTATTCCAAACTTATCATTTTGTATCCTTTTTTTATTTTTATATTAAAAGAGTTTTATCCTCACCCAAGGACATGTTTATTGATTTTAGAGAGACGGGAAGGGAGGGAGAGAGAGAGGAACATTGATCAGTTACCTCTCATACATGCCCTGACAGGACCAAACCCACAACCTAGGCATGTGATCCAAACAGAATTGAACCCTCAACCTTTTAGATTATGGAACAATTCTCCAGCCAACTGAGCCACACTGACCAGGGCTTGTTTTGTATTCTTGACTGGTGGTGGTGTCCTCATTCATTCATTCATTCATTCATTCATTCATCCATTCAGAGGATATCTATTGAATGTCTACTGTATATCAGGCATTGTGGTAGGCTCAAATGATACAGCAGTGAACAACACAAAGTCTCTATCACAGAGCTTGCAGTTTATAGACAACAACAACATAAAGCTAAGTACACATAGTTTAGTATTCCAACAATGATAAGGAGGAATTCATGTAAGTGTTCATAAGTGGCTATTTGATACAAGATGCTCAGGGCAAGCTTCATCGATAAGATGACATTGGAACAGAGACCCCAAAAAAGTGAGAGAGCAAGTCATTGTTGGGAAACAATTCTCCATGGGTCTCATGCATTTTTACACAATTCAGCAACAAAGGCACTGACTGCCTTTGATCTGGGTAGTTTCTGAAGGGTGTTTATATAGCAAAGCCCATGGAAGGCAGAGATTATGTCCCTCTCCAAAGTTAAGCACATGTTCACTTACTGTCCAGTATAATCAAGATAATGTTCTCCCTGGAGGAAAGGACAGCCATGCTTAATCCCCACTTTATTTTATTTTTCTTTTTCATAATATATTTTATTGGTTATGCCATTAGTTGTCCCATTTCCCCCCTTCATTCCCCTCCATCCTGCACTCCCACTCACACTCACACTCTCCCCCTTTAGTTCATGTCCATGTGTCATAAGTTCTTTAGCTTCTACATTTCCCACACTACTCTTGGCCTCCCCCTGTCTATTTTCTCCCCACCTTCTATACTACTTATTCTCTATACCTTCTCCCCCTCTCCTCCTCCCACTCCCCTGTTGCTAACCTTCCACATGAGCTCCATTTCTGTGGCTCTGCTCCTGATTTAGGTGTCCGCTTAGTCTGCTTTTGTTTTAGGTGTGGTTGTTAATAACTGTGAGTTTGCTGTCCTTTCTCTGTTCCTGGTTTTTATCTTCTTTTTCTTAGATAAGTCCCTTTAACATTTCATAAAATAAGGGCTTGGTGATGATGAACTCCTTGAACTTGACCTTATCTGAGAAGCACTTTATCTGCCCTTCCATTCTAAATGAAAGCTTTGCTGGATAGAGCAATCTTGGATGTAGGTCCTTGCCTTTCGTGACTTGGAACAGTTCTTTCCAGCCCCTTCTTGCCTGTAAGGTCTCTTTGGAGAAATCAGCTGACAGTCTGATGGGAATTCCTTTGTAGGTGACTGTCCCCTTATCTCTTGCTGCTTCTAGAATTCTCTCCCTCATTTTAATCTTGGCTAATGTAATTATGAGGTGCCTTGGTGTGTTCCTCCTTGGATCCACCTTCTTCGGGACTCTCTGAGCTTCCTGGAATTCCTAGAAGTCTATTTCCTTTGCCAGATTGGGGAAGTTCTCATTCATTATTTGCTCAAATAACTTTTCCACTTGTTGCTCTTCCTCTTCCCCTTCTGGTACCCCATAATTCGAATGTTGGAACATTTAAAGATGTCCTGGGGGTTCCTAAGCCTCTCCTCATTTTTTTGAATTCTTGTTTCTTCATTCTTTTCTACTTGGTTGTTTGTTTCTTCCTTCTGGTCCACTCCATTGATTTGAGTCCCAGTTTTCTTCCCATCACTATTGGTTCCCTGTACATTCTCCTTCATTTCACGTAGTGTAGCCTTCATTTGTTCATCTAATTTGCGACCAAAATCAACCAATTCTGTGAGCATCCTGATCTCCAGGGTTTTGAACTGTGCATCTGATAGGTTGGCTATCTCTTGGTCACTTAAAAGTATTTGCTCTGGGGCTTTGATTTGTCCTTCTGTTTGAGCCATAATTTTTTGGTCTGGTCACACCTGTTACATATGAGGAGCAGAGCCTTAGGTGTTCACCAGGGCGGGGCAACCCACTTTCTGTGTTGTGACGCTGTCTGTGGGGGCAGGGTCAGAGAGGGAACAATGGTGCTTGCTCCACTCTGTCAGATTTCAGTCCCTTCTGCCACTTCTCCCAAGCAAATTGGGCCCTTCTGGTGCTGGTTCCCAAGTGGGTGGGCCTGTGTACGTTCTAGGACCCTGTGGGTCTCTCCAATGAACTCTTCTTGTTGCTGGGAGTTTCTCCTGGCACCTTTTCAACTGGTGTTTTTAGGCTTTATTTCCTGTCGCTGGGGCCCTGGGTTGTGCAGTGTGTCTCGCTGCCCATTTTCGCCTCGTTTATCTGCATGCGAACGTGTGACCACAGTCAGCCAACCGCCTTGCGTGCTTCACTGGGTCTGCTGGTTTCCTCCCATGCCTGGGGTCTGCTATATCCACGCCGCCTGTGCGCCCAGGTCTGCCAGCCACCACTTTTTCCTGCCTCGACCCCTCTCCACCGGCCGCCAACTCTGCCCCTCTTACCAATCTGGATAAATGGTTGTTGGACTTCCATACAGTTCAATTTTCTATCTGTTCTGGTTGTGTTTTTGTTTCTAAATCTTTGTTGTCCTTAATTTTGGTTGTGCGAGGAGGCACAGTGTGTCTTCCTATACCTCCATCTTGGCCAGAAGTTAATCCCCATTTTAAATGATTTAGGTTTACTAATCTCAGGGTTCCTCTCCTATCAAACAACCCTGCATATGCTGGTGCCACTTGCCCTCCTTATGAGAATTGGGACTCAGGGAGCCAGCACAAGAAAATGCTGATACTCTGCCTACAGACATTGCTGTCAACAATAAAGTCCTTTGTCTCTGACCCAGGAGTGTCATGTCTTCTGCCAGCATCCATGAAACTATGCCAGGCTAACTTCATAGCTTGCAAACAAGGTAAAATGTCAGGGCCCTCAGAGTTTGTGACATGCATGAGAATAGATGAGTGAAGGGTGCTCCAGGCAGGAGAAATGGGAAGTGCAAATGCCCTGAGGTAGACGATACTTTCCCCCAACCAGATTCTCCTCTGTGGTTTGCCCTGGCCCTTCATAGCTGTGTAAATTACCCCACCTTATTCAACTCGCTCTATCTAATTCTAAATTTTGGGATGCCACCACTTCTTGCACAAGATCTGTGATTGTCAACACAGCAGGAAAGAGGGAGCATCTCCCATGCCACCCCTACTCATCATTCCAAAGGGAATCATAGAAAAACTTTTAATGCCCAGAACAGACACTACAGAAAGCAAAGGGGCAGCAGCTAGGAACCCAGAGTTCAGTAGAACAAAACTGGAAAAACTTAAGAAATAAGAGAAAAGTTACATCCTCAAACAGGAAGGTCTCAATCTTAGAGCATTTGTTTGTAAAGCCATGACAAATCACAGCAAAGCTAGCCACAATCACAACAGAGAAAAAAAAATAGGATAACCTGACTTATATAAAGACGATGAGAGTTGAAGAAAACAGCATCTGGTATATAGATTCTAAAAGCCACATTTGAATGCGTTTTGATTTTTTTTTCAGAACACATCTCCAATTTGATCATGAAAGTCATTGAAAAGAGAATTCTATTCACAGACATTTGCATTATGAATCACTTCTTAGAAATGACTCAGTTCCACCCCAGCCAGTGTTTCTCAGTGGTTGGAACGTCATCCCATAAGCGAAAGGTTGCAGGTTTTATTCCCCATCAGGTACATACCTAGGTTACAGGTTCATTCCAGGTCTAGATCCTTACGCTCCCCAGTCCCAGTGCAGATCCCCAGTCTGGGTGCATATGAAGGCAACCAGTCAATGCTTCTCTTGCATTGATGTTTCTCTTCCTTCCTCTCTCTTTCTAAAAAAAAAAAAAAGCAAATAAAATGTCCTCAGGAGAGAATAGAAAAAGAAATAACTCAGTTCCCTAAAATTAAATACCAGTACTTCACAAGGAACAACATCTCTAAAATTCCCTACTTCCATCTTTTAAAAACTTTTGAACACACCTTTAGTTTTTCAGTGTAAAAAAAATAAGTATACTCAGCTAAATCTGAGAAAATAGTCAATACTTTCCTATGTATCATGATTCAGTCTGCCAGCCACTCTGCTGCTGACTAACCTTAAATGACAAAAGCAGATTGATACGGTGATTTATCTTTTAAAATACTTTCTTTTCTCTCCTACTGCCAAAGAATTTACTTCCCTCCTCCATAATTTTTACAAGCTCACTATCCCAATGAGTTATTTGAGCATGTGTGTACCTTGGTGCAGATAGTCATTGCAACAAATTAGATGTTTCTGTCTACTAAATTCATATGTTGAAACCTAACCCTGATGTGATGGTATTAGAAGGTGGGGCCGTTGGGAGGTGAATAGATCATGAGGGTGGGGCCCTCATAAATGAGATTAGTGCCCCTATAAAAGAGACCCCAGAGAACTCTCTCACCCCTTTTACCACATGAGGACACAGCAAAAAGGTGGCCATCTATGAACCAGGAAGCTGACCTGCACCGAACACCAAATCTGCCAGTGCCTTGACCTTGGACTTCCCAGTCTCCAGAACTGTGAGAAAGAGATGTTTGTTGTTTAAACCACCCAGTCTCTGGTCTTTTTGTAGAGCAGACCCCACTGGCTAAGATAGTGGTATATCCACATAAATAGTTTCAAGCCCAATTTGATCCTAAGGCCATCAATCCATTTTCTGGCTCCCATACAGGATGCAGCAAAACTGGCTACATTGATATTTGCCATGTTTTCAAGATCTTCAGTAAACAGTCTTTTGCCATATGTTAGAATAGTCTTTTAAGAACTTCCGTAAAGAAGGATTTAGTTACAACCACGACTACTGCTGTGCTTATGGAAACAGGGACAACTGGAAACACCCTAAATGCCCCCAAATAGAGGAATGGTTAAATACCTGAGGCTACCAGCATATAGCTGGACTCCTTGTTGCCATTCAAGGGATGGTGTAGAATATTAATGACATGAAAAGATTGTCACATTTTATTAAAAGTAAGGGAGTTATGGAGCAGCATATACAGGGTAATTCCATTTTTGTTTGAAATATTACATGCATATGCATACCCCATGTGGGCACAGAATGTATATTAAGCACCTATTACATGCCAGGCATTGTGTTAGGCTCTGAGAAGCAGTGGTGGGAAGACAGACATAATTTCCACGCTCATGAAGCTTACAGACTGGCCAAGAGGAGAAATATTAGGTAAATATAGAAGTCATTAATTAATTGCAATTATAAGAAATGCCAGGAAAACAACAACAACAGTATATTATACTTCTTGTCTAAGAAAACCCTAGCTACAGACATTCCGCTCATCCTGCCCATTTCAGTTTTATCAAGTCCCTCTGTGACAAGGTTTGAGGACATATTCTGCTTCCTAAGTTTTCATACGAATGTATTTATGTAATAAGATCAACAACAGAGATTTTAGAATCCCTGGGGAATCGTTTCTCATTGAGCATGCCTTCCCATCAAGAATAACCTTGTATTGACTGGAAATCTTCACTCCTCATCTCCTTTTTGCCAACCTAATTATGTGAATTGTTTTAACCTTTCCTTATAGGTTTTATTTTCCCAGACCTAAATCATCTTCATTGTCCTTTTATGAACTGCCTCCAAGTTTTCCATGATTAATGCCCGCTCATTAGATGCTAAACAGATTTGTGGTCAGATGCACTCCAGTAAATTTAAAGGCTTTGGTTTGGTCAAAGAAGGGCTACAGCCACTACACAATATATATCATCTGCATCTATGATAAACATTCCTCTTAAAAGTTGGATTCTCCATAAAAGCATTCAATCTTCCCATTTCTTTCTAATTAAGATCTTCTTCCCATCTTCAAAGGCCTGGATTGCATCCATGCCCTCTAAATAATGTGTTTCATTTCTTTAAAAATAGCATCTCCCTGAAGCAGCATTACACAGACTTTTCAACATGGGTTTTGTTTTGTTTTTCTATCCAAGCCTGTCAGCAGATTTGCTACTGCTCTGGCCATCAGACACCATGCCTCAGGTCCAAGCACTCTTACCAGCACAGCAGCATTTTTATTTTGTCCCTGGAAAGCAAGTGAACACACTGCTTTCCCAAGTGGCCTGTGTGATTTTTTGAGTGTCTAATATCTCTTGGTACTTTTTTCAAAAATTTTATTCATTTACTTTTTGGAGAGAGCACAAGGGATGTAGAAAGAGGGAGAGAAACATCAATGTACAAGAGATACATAGTTCGGTTGTCTCCCACATGCCCCCTATTGGGATCTGACTGGAAACCCAGGCATGTACCTTGATGGGGAATCAAACTGGCAACCCTTTGGTTCACAGGCTGGCACTCAATCCACTGAGCCACAACAGCCAGGTTTTATTTTCCAAGCCCTTGGGTACTTAACATGTATGTAATAGTTCTCTCTTGCACAACTAAGCAAGAAGATAAAGTTTCTATGTTCAAATAACTGACACCTAAATGGAAAGAGAGTCCAAACAGGTGGGTTTAAACATGAAGATTTAGCCCTGGCTGGTGTGATTCAGTGGATTGAGTGCCAGCCTGTGAACCAAAGGGTTGCCAGTTTGATTCCCAGTCTAGGACACATGCCTGTGTGGACGTGTGGCCACGTCCTCAGTGGGGGATGTGTGAGAGGCAACCACACATTGGTGTTTCTCTCCCTCTCTTTCTCCCTCCCTTCCCCTCTCTCTAAAAATAAATAAAATCTTAAAAAAAAAACATGAAGATTTAGTGACCTCTTTAATGGCCTGGGTTACTGGGAAAATATACACCAATGCTTAACAACCCCATACAACCTTAACAGAGCATTAAGACTAAGCTCTGCTCAGCTGTGGGAAGTTTCCACTCACTAGATGACTTCTATGTGACATTTTCATTACTGTAGCAAATGGCACACAAGGCCTAGCCATATATGCAGTAACCACTAGGCCAAAGTGCTTTTAGAACCACCACAGTTAGAATTAAGTCTGACCCCTATAGTGCCCCCAAGAACTTGGATTGCTAGAATGATACACGTTTTTTCCTTTATGCTTCTGTTCCCAGCTGAATCTACTCTGGCAATGATAGTGGACAGAGCCAAAGCTACAGATCCAAATAAATAAAATGACACTTTCCACACCCTTTCAGTACAGAATATGAAATTTGATCCATTTTCTTTATCACCATTAAGGCACTTGAATTTTGCCCCAAAAGGTAAAACTTTGTACTGAAATTTCTGTTCTACAAATGGATCTGGATTCTAGTTTGTAACATTGTGAATAGAAATTAAATTAATCAGGTCTGATTTCAGGCAAATTTCCTCTTCAATGAGATTCGAAGTTATCCAAGACACGGTGCCTACCACCTAAAAGCTAACAAAGAGCCTCTCATAGAATTGTGAATTCTCTGGGATATAACAAACCGGAAACTGGCCTGAATTCTTTTTTATTTCTATTATCTTTACATAAGGACACTTTAGGGTATATTCCAGGGAAGGAACAGGGAAGTGAGGAGAATTTCTTCCAGTGCAGGGCTGTGCAGGTGGTGCACTACAGAATTCCAGGAATTGCTGTTCACATAGTATGTACAATTCACAGAATACAGCATGGTAGTCTGAGTCCAGTGATCGCCATTAAACAGATGGCCAGGAGAGCTTGTGCTATAAAGGTTGAGGCTTGGTCATGTTTATTGAGCTAGAGTTCCTTATGCCCTAGCTGGTGGGGCTCAGTTGTTTGGAGCATCATCTTGTAAACCAAAAGGTCATGGGTTTGATTCCTGGTCAGGGCACATGCCTAGGTTGTGGGATTGGTCCCTGATCAGGGCGCGTGGTAGAGGCAACTGATCGATATCTCTCTCTCATTTCTCTCTCTCTCTCTCACTCCCTCCCTCCCTGATTTATCTCTCTCTAAAATCAGTAAGCATGTTCTCAAGTGAGGATTTAAAAAACCTAAGGTTACCATTGGTTCCAGAGCCTAATAGCTGAATGCACAGGCTGGGGTTAAAAGGAATCAGTCAACAAAAGTTAAAAGGCTAAGAGAACAGAATGTTATGCAGATTGTGTCAGCCAAAGGGCTGACCACAGTTATTACATTATTACACTCATACCACTTCTCTCCATAGCTCATAATCACTAAAAACTCGCTTATTGGATAGGTGAACAAACATAAATTATTTTTTAAGTACAGCCTAGTCCCAGCTTACAAATTGCTATTCTTCTACCATTTTGTGCTGTCTTCCTAGCATTCATAGAAATGTGTGTAACTGATACTGTATAACAGAGTTTTGGTCTTTGCCTTCAAGGATGCTCCTTCTACACTAAGTTATTTCCCAAATTGTAACCTAAATATCTGCTAGCAGAAGACAACAAGAGCTCCATTTGCTGCAAATTTAGCCAGTATATGAACTTGCCCATTCACTGACTCCAACAAAGCCTATGCACCTTCATTCATGTTCTTCCTCCTGTTTGACACCACCTTTCAGAGGCTCTGTTCTATGCATGATGTAATGTAAAAGGCCTTAACCACCAACAGGCTCATTTTCATTTGAAGCCTGATGTTTAGAGAAGTTCATCTTCTTTGGTATTTCTATCACTAGGCCATATGCCAATTGCCTGTCTCTCGTATTCCAGAGCAAATGCTGACTACCCTCACTTCTTTGGAAAGGGAAGTTGGTGAAGGGAAGAGGGGGTACTGTGCCTTCCTCTCACTTCCTTCCTTGTCTTCATCCTGTGTGTTACTTCCACGAACATGAATTCAGTCAGTCTTCCAAACAGCTCGTGCATGTCTGCCTGGGAACTGCTTGGTTTTGCCAATTTTAAGCCATGGGTTCATCTGGC
Organism: Carollia perspicillata; assembly: GCA_004027735.1. Classification (NCBI taxonomy): domain Eukaryota; kingdom Metazoa; phylum Chordata; class Mammalia; order Chiroptera; family Phyllostomidae; genus Carollia; species Carollia perspicillata. The sequence continues at coordinate 85,433 of PVKM010000092.1, read as the reverse complement.
TTCAGCCATTTGTGATCACATACACACAGAGGCTTCCTGTGGACATTGTTTTTACAATGCTTTGAATCAGTCTATTCTATAAGTTATATTTACCTTGGTACTGGTCAATAACAGACAAATGTACACACCTGCCTATCAACTTGGGATGGAGCCCAGTGCTCTTGCTCTTGTCAGATTATGAGTTCAAAAGAAATAAAGTTTGGACTTTGCCATAATCTCTTACAGAGATGCAACATTTCACAGAGGAGGACCAAATTTACAAGTAGATGGAACGGATACTCTTCCACCCACCATGACTGAAGCTATGTTGAAAACCCACTTTTTAGTTGTGCCGCTCACAAATCACCTTGAATATCCAACTAATAATTTATTTGCTTATTCATTCACCTACTGTGTAACCATTTATGAGGGAATCATTCTTAGTAAAATACTAACTAGAGAAACCAATGTGGAAAAGACAAACTCTGACTTAGGTAACTCATGAGTTTAGCTAGGTGATGAGGAAATGAGGGACCCTAAAGTAGCTAATTATACTGTGATGAGTATGGTGAAAGATTTGTGCATGGGCCATTACGGGAGCATAAAGGAGAACTGACTAACTCAGGCTGAGCAGGGGAGTGGTTCTGGGAAGTTTCCTCTTGGAGGAAGGAAACTGTTAACTGATCTGAAGCAATGAGTTGGTTAAAAACATGGGAAGGATAGTCTAGTCATAAGTCACAGCACAAGCAAAGCCCCAGAAGCAGGAAACATGACATGAATAAGAGCTCTATCCAGGACCATGGTAAGACAGCAAATGGCAAGGAATGAGGCAGAGGACACAGGCAAGTTAAGGAGGCCTAGAAAGCTGTGCTGTAGAGGATGGACTTGGTCCTATATGCAAGGAAGAAAAATAAAGCAGTTTGCACTTTCCATGGACATTCTGGCAGGTATGGGAGGGAGCCAGCACTGGAGGCAGAAAAACCAGTAAGAGGGTGTTCCAAACTCTAACATCTGCCTAACCCATGTGGATCAAACATCTGGGTAGGAGGGTACAGAAGGAAGTCAACTGGACTTCTGATGTTCCTGAATATAGAGGACCCCCTCATCAGCAAGTCTTCACAACAGACAAGTCTGGGGAACAGCTGCCAAAACTGGGAAGGAATTGTGTGTGAATTGTGTGTGAACCAGTGTCTCCATCAAGGGGATGTTGATGCAATAAGATATGATGGGGCTGGGCAGCCTAGGCCCCTATACACCCCAAACCGACAACCCAAATCTCCTTCCCAAGGAGAAACCCCACAGTGAGGATAAAATGCTGAAAGGAAAACCCAAATTGAACAAGACTGGAACAATATGGATACCTTTGATTATGAGATCACATAAAAGTGGAGGAGAGGAGCAGAGGAGGAAGATCCCAGAAAGAGCGAGGTCATGTTCTGTATTACTCTGAAGAAGTCTACAAAGTGGGATTGGCCAGAAAAGCTAACTGATCCACCCCTCCCTTCTAAAAGTACAGAAAAACTCATTCACAGACGACCGTCTCTAGTCACTGTGACAAAAGGAAAAATAAGAAGTATTATAGTGTTCCCACAAAGAAGGCAATCCAGAAAGTCATGCCCTTACAAGACTGATTAAAAACTGTAACCTGCTATTTCAACACAAACTAAAAAATTTTAAGCACTAATAGGTGCTGTGAAAGAGCTGCATAAATCAGAATTAGAAACACCCCAAAATAAGGAGACTGGAGAAAAGGAAATTTGGAATTTTTCTTGAAAATATGTTAATGAAAACACAATATATCAAAATATGTGGAGTACAGCTAAAACATTTATGAAAGGAAAAAAAACTGCAAAACCACCTATTAAGTGGTCATGCCCCCAAAATCAGATATATATCTGACAGCACCTCCAAATTGACCAATTTACAGGAAATTCAGAGGACAGGAGAGCATGTTAAATGACACTACATGGGTTCTATCAGCAAATCCAGATAAATAACAGAACTAATAATCAATTTCTCCAACAAAGTGGGTATGAGGGAGAGAGGGGGAAAGAGGGACTGAGATAAAGAAGGCAAAAACAGTAGATTAAAAGAGGCTTAAGAGCCATATCAGCCAATCAAAATGTATGAACCTTAATTGGATCTGAATGAAAGTATATAAACTATTTTTAGAAGTTATAAGACAATCAGATAAATGTGAATGACTAGATATTTGATGACATAGGAATTATTGTTAATTTTTAGGTATGATGATGATATAGGGTTATATATTTTTAAGTCCGTATCTTTTTTTAAGCCTATATCTTTTTAAAAAGATAGACTTAAGTCTGTATCCTGAAATTTTTAAAGATGAAATTATGTTATTTGGGATTTTCCTCAAAATAATCCAGGGTAGCGGGTGGAGTTTGGGGCTCCATATTAAACAAGATTGAGTATGTTGCTGATAATTACTGAAAAGGAATCTATTACAACAGTGTCCCTACTTTTTTAAGTTCCATTTTTTAAATTCCAGTTAAAGGAGTTTTTTCAATTGTCTTGAAAGATAACACATTACACCACCAAATTGATCACTTATACTGAAAAGCAAATTCATTCATTCGGTTACTTAACCAGCCACAAAGCCAGGCTCTTAGACTGAGAAAATGAACAAGTGTTGAATGGGGCGATAAAGCCAAGAAATTTCCCAAGTACTGAGAGAATTGTCCAAAATCAGACCTAGATAAGCTGCCGCCATGGTGTTTTGGGGCTGCTAGTGTGTGAAATAAGGAGAAAGCTCCAAATAGGAGGAGGAAGAAAATATAGGCATGACATTTTTATTATTTCACCTGTGGATGACAGCACTCCTCTGCTGGTAGATTTGTGGCAGTTCAAATAGCCTTCTTGAAGCCAGAAGATTTTTATCTCTTGTGTTTTCAGACATCTTTATGGAAGTCACTGGGATGAACCAGAAAAACCTCACACTTGTTTGGTAATACCATCAGGATTTATTTCAATGCCCTACAGTGAACATAACTCAACAAAGACTTGGAGACCTCTCTGCTACAAATGCCTAGAGATCAGAAATGCTTACCCTGCATTCATTATGTTTCTTGTTTCAAGATTTGAAGAAGCTGAGAAAAGGCTAGTAAGATGTGGATTCTCCACAGTTCATTGAAAGGTCTTCTCAGTTCTCATGTTTGAGTATCTACTTAGCAACCCATACACTTCAAGTGCTCCATTTATAAATAGGAAACAAATCTCTATCACACCAGAACCACTTGATGAAGATGAATAAATTATGTCAAGCATGGTCTTTGTATCAATATATAGGCATTGAAGTAAATAAACAGGCTTTACTCTACTTCAAGCAATAACCGACAGCTTGAAGACCCTGGATTCTAGCTTCTCCTGACCTAGACTAAAGTAGCCCAGAGCTTCTGAACTTTATCCAGGTTCCTTTCCTTAATTTTACTCATGAGTACCCTGTCAAAGTAAGTTACATGAAATATTTATAAGCTCCAAATATGTGCTGAGAAATGTTTCTCTTTGTCTTGAACTTCATCACTGTTGTCCTTAGAGCATAATTTAAACAACATAACTATTGGCTAATGGATCTAATAAACTTGGCAAGCCTTTAAAACGTCATAGTCCTGCAGGCTTCCTAACAAGACAAAACAGACAAACTGACAGCCACTCTGATTATCCTTGGCACATCTTCCTGCCAACCAGGACTACTTTGGAATCTTTTGTTTCCAGTTTGATTTAATCCCAGAATCGTTCTGGTGTCATAACATTATACCTGCAAACAGAACATGGAAACAGGGTTGAGATTTGCAAACTGAGCTGCTCAAAAGTACTGGTGACTTTCTGGTTCTGCCACTAAGACAGCTCACACCAGCTTCTAAGTGTACCAACTTCCTCTGAATGGTACTAGCATCTCATTCTCATTGTCTTCCACTTGCATTATCACTCTTATTCCCTTTCTACTCCCAGTACTTCATGAGCCAGCCCGATCCTACTCCCCACCAGTCCCAGGCAACCACTAATCTATTTTCTATCTCTGTCAATTTGGCTGTATTGGATATTTCATATAAATGGAATCATACAATATGTGGCCTTTTGCACCTGGCTTCTTTCACTTAGGATGTTTCCAAGGTTCATTCAAGCTGTGACATGTATGAACATTACATTCTTTTTATTGCTGAATGATATTGCATTGTATGGATACACCACATTTTTTCTTTATCCATTCATCAACTGATGAACATTTGGGTTGTTTTCACTTTTCGACCATTAGGGATAATTCTGCTATGACATTGTATGTACAAGTATTTGTATGCATGTATGTTTTTATTTCTCTTGGGTATATGCCTAGGAGTGAAATTGTTGACTCCTATGGTAACTCCATGTTTAACCTTTTTAGGAACTGCCGAACTGTTTTCCAAAGCAGCCACACCATTTTAAATTCCCACCAGCAGCGTGTGAGGGTTCCAAAGTTTCTGCATCCTCTCCAGCAGTTGTTATTATCTGTCTTTTTCATTATGGCAATCCTAGCCAGAGTGCTGTGGTATCTCATTGTTGTTTCGATTTGCATTTCACTGATGACTAATGAAGTTGAGCATCTTGTCATGTGTTTGCTGGCCATTTATATACCTTCTTTGGATAAATGTCTATTCAAACCCCTTGAGCTTTGTTAAACTGGGGAATTGGATCATGTCTTTTTATTATTGAATGTTAATATTTCCTTATGTATTCTGCATATAAGTCCCTTATCAGAGATTTAATTATAATCTAAGGTAATATTTATTTGGAACCTACCCTGTGTCAAGCATATACTAATTGCTTCCCAGTTATTATCCCATTAAATGCTTGCCACAAATTGATGGGATTAGGTACTTTAATTATCATTCATATTTATAGATAAGAAAACTGAAGCACAGACACCCAAGCTTACACCATTAGTAAGTGATAAACCCAGAATTTGATTACATGCAGTCAGATGCCAGAATTCACCTCTCACTCAGTACCATGCAGATTTACATAGGCAGTCTCCCCTTCTACATCAAGAAGCATCTGGCCATTAAAGCTTATTATGTACTTATTTCACTGGATGTTATGAAAGGGGATATGATTTCATTAGAGAAATATGTTATACAAAATTCCTCAACCTATGTTACATATCACTTTAGCCCTGGGAGTTACTACTTCGACGGTGTTTTGTGAACAAATGGCCTAGGAAATGTTGTATATCCTACCACTCTTTGGAAGATTCATAATGCATCTAAGTATATTAAAGTCTAGGAGAATTTCTGCAGTAAAAAAAAATAATAATTAACCTTTTGAGTGATCATCCATTTGCTAAACCTATATACCCACAAAACCCCAAACTATCACAATATATTTTAGAAAAAAACACAGACAATAATAAATATATGGTCCATAGGAGAGGTTAGACAATCAATCTGTTTCTAAACTATATAATCACCCATGCTATTTGATGCCCTAAAGCTTCAGGGACTGAACAAATGTATGCAAGCTCAAATCAAGACCTTGACCTGCTTTCCACTTTTTCAGCCCTGTTTTAAATGCATAAGATCAACATCTTAAAAGGTGAAAAACAGTCTGTCATTGTTCAGGTAGCTATTGTCCACATCTCTCTCTAAATTTTACATCTCTGGCTCATCGGTACAGAACAAACCTCTTCAAGTTGTTAGTTATTTTTATTGTGAGTATCCAGTTTTCCATTTCCTTCCCTGTCATTGCTTTTCTGTGGACAGGAACCATTTGTGTCATTCAAAGTGTGTTCATTTATCCATGTCAGATATTATTTCAGAGTGCCAGACATGTTCCCTAACTCTTAAGTGGATTACATCTAGAAGCTGAGGACCAAGAAATGTACATTATAAGCTGTGTGAACTGGACATTAAACAAAGCCAAATATCTGTATTCTTAATTTTAACAGAAGTGAGAGAAAGGGATATGAAGATGTGTAACTTCCAAGAAGAATACTTCTATAATAGTATCTATCATATACTGTTACAGAGCTAGCCATTTGAGATGACTGGCCCTTCTTGATTTAGTTGTTTTAGAAATGCCACTTAGGAATAATTCTGAATTTGATGCATTAATAACAGCGATTAACAATGCAGGTTTTCAGATTTATACTGCTTAGGTTCTGATATTATCAGTTAGCTCTTGCGGTATAACAAACTGCACCAAATTCAGTACCTTAAAACAACAATCACCTATCCTTACTCATCCATCTGTGAGTCAGCTTAGGTGGCTCTGCTGATCTAAGCTGGGCTCAGCTGGGCTTGGTTTCATGCTCTCGTCTGGTCTAGGTGTACTCAACATGTCTCTCTTCCTGTTTGGATAAGGTGGTTTAACTGGCACATGTTCCTCTCATGGTAATGGTGGAAATGCAGGAGGACAAGCCCAATCACATGAGTACATTTCAAGTCTATGCTTGCATCATTTCTGCTAATATCCCATTGGCCAATTCAAGTCTATGGTGAAGCTGAAAGGCAACGAGTAACAAAATATACTCCACCCACCATGAGACTAAAGCAAGTCACATAGCCAAGCCCCCAGCAACGGGATGGGCAAGTATACTCTTCCCCTGGTAAGAACATGAGTAGTTTTGAGCACTAATCCAATCTTCCACAGGCTCCAATCTTGTTTTTGCCACTTATCAGCTATGTAGCCTTGGACAAATGACTTAATCATTCTGTTCCTCAGTTTTATCTTCTATGAAATAGGGATGAAATAGTCCTTACATTACAGGGTGTTTGTTAGGAGTGAATGAGGAAATGCATGTAAAGCATTATTTGATTATCTAATGCCACCATCAACAGTTGCAAGAATAATATAAATATTATAGAGATTTTATTTCTCTATAAATAACATACCCCAGGAAGTGAAACATGCTCCAGGAAGTGAAACAAGCACTCCTTAATCATCATATGCAAATAAAATGCCAAAGCATTTTTACAATGGCTAAGGGAAATACAGTTTCAATTTGGAAAATGTCTACCTTAATACAATGGAAAATCAGAGTGAGAAACCAAGGCCATGTTGGATGCTCTGACCCAGTACTAACCCTTTAGAAAAACCAAATGAAAAAATATATATGCCTTAATTACCTGTATATAATATACAACATTTTATCAACATTTTAACCTAATGTTTGGAAAGCTGAATTACCCAGAGGGTTGCATCAGTCTTCCATATCATTTTGTATAAATTTGCAAAAAAGGGAGGGAAAGGTACAGTACATTTTCATTATAACCAGTATTATAAGGGAAAACGTTTAAGACTACTAAATAAGCACTTACATAGGAATTTTGCTAAAAGCAGGAAAGCTAATGATAAAGCATCCTACACAGAAAGAAAAAACTATTGTAGTATGTTTTTTCATAACTCAGTTGTAAAAGTAATTCAACCCAAATACATCCACTTTTTCTAAGAAACCGACTTAAAACTGAATCAACTTCCGGAGTATACATTCTACCCATTTGCCTCCTACTCAAACAACTTGAATTCTGAATCCTCCTTCCTCCTCAGGACTTCTAAAGATCTTACTATCATTCCCACTGATTCCATATTTACCTACAGCTCGGAATTGTGACAAACCATTTTTTAGGTAATTTAAACATAGGTCATTCCCTAACATAAATGGAATCAAGTCAAGAGCTAATGTTTTTTTTCAAACTGACTTAATCGCTTAGCCCAGTAACTTGGGCATAGAAGGTATCCCATAAATATTTGACTAATTAAATCAGTGTCTACAAAATGACCCATTCCTTTCTCACCACAGCAAGTATACAAACAATATCCAGAGAACTTTTATTAATGACTGGCAAAATCATCATGTTTGTCTGAATATGTAAAAGCTGCCTGCATCTTCTCTACCTGGTTAGATCTGTACTTCTAGTTCTGCGTTTCATATTTAGCTGTAGGGTCAAGTACAAATTAAACCTTTTAGATTAGTCTAATTTGGCTACAAATATATAAATGTATCAATAAAGAATCCCCACAGAAGGACTATTATGAATCTAATTTCACTCAGAAGTTTGAACTGAAAGCATGAATAGCATCCTTGATTCTGAACATACTGCTGCCCTACCCACCCACCCACACACACATCCTTAATCACCAAGGTCTGTTAATTCTGTCTCCTAAATATTTCTTGAATTCTGAACATCTCTCTTTCTCTCTCTGTTGCCACTATTCATTACTGCTGCTCTTTTAGATTATTGCAACTGTCACCTACCTCTTCCTGATGAAGGCTTGCCATTTTCCAGTCCATTCTTCATAATACAAATTCAATTGTGATAGGTCAGGGAAAAAATGACCACAATACTCATAGCTCCTCCCATCAAGCAGTAGAATCTATTTCTCCACTGCTTGAATCTGACCTTGACCATGTGACTTGCTTTGGCCAATGGGATGTTAATAAGCAGGATACAATCAGAGGCTTCAAAAGTACTCACATATTGGTACTTGCCTTTTGTTGCTGCTGGGAACCCTTCTGCCATTGCAAGAACAAGCCTGAGATACCTATTGGAGGATGAGATACCACGTGGAGACAGATCCCAGATAACCTGCGTGAGATCCCTGATATACGAGCAGCCTTCCCAGACCATCCAGTCTCAGCTGAGCTGGCCTAAACCTAAAGAGTAGCCCAGCCTACCCACAGATTGATGATAAATAATAAAAGCCTATGAAGGCTATTGTCTTAACCACTAAGATTTGGGGCAGTTTATTTTAAAACCCAAGCTAAGTAATCTTTTTCTCCCTGCTTAAAATCCCAGAATAGATTCCCCTAAGATAAAACCCAAACACCTTAACTTACTAAAATTTGTCCCTTCACAAGTTGGCTAAAATCTATAGTCTCATCTCCCACCATTCCCTCTCCTACCCTCTCAACTTTTGCCACATAATTAACATTTTTTAAACCTTTAAACCCCTACCTAATAATAAGTTAGTTTCATTTACATCCCTGGCTAACTCCCTTTATTCTCTGAGTCCTTCCTGCATCCTGGTAAATAGCCATTTCTTGTTGATTTTAATTTATTAAACATACACTACTCAATTTTCAGCGCCCTGTAGGAAGCTCTTTCAGTGTATAATAAAAAGTTGCTGCTGTTTATTCATATTTTAATGATACTGTGAATACAATGGTTCATATTCTGACTCCTATTCTTAGAGAAATGGTCTCTGTTGGATTCTCACTGCCATTCATTTTTCTACTTATTGTTGGACTTTGCTATTATGATAATAACTTCACATACATCAAAATAATATCATCATGGGCCAGTGGCTTTGTTCAAAAATGAGCCACCTTGTCAACTTGTTTCCTCATATATTCAATAACAGAGCTTACAACATGATTAATGTTTTAATTAAGTCCCACATGTGTTTGTATCTCCATGTAGAAAGTCAGTAGTCCTCAAAATACTGAACTCATTACTCTTCTCCAAGCTCTTCTAAGCTAACCCACCATCATTTGGTCAAACGTAGTTCTATTTCTTCAGGCCAACACACATATACTGTGTATATATGGGAAACTCCTATTGATTTAGTTAGTAGTTACCTGGTTAGCCTGATAATTGTATACAATCAAACTAGACCATTCTGGCTCTAACATCGATGGTCAGAGACAGTGACCTCAGATTCCCCCTTGGAGAGCTGGTCCATATTCATCCAAACCACTCTCTCATTTGCAAACCCTAATTTCCATGAAACTCAGCAGAAAGGAATAAAGAATCTACTTTGAGGTCCATGTATGTGGACAAGTATTCATTTACATGGTTGAAATGGCATCCTATTTCTCTATCCCACTGCCCACACACAGCAAGCCAGTTTTCATGAGACTGTTACGTTTCCACAGTGATGCTGCTGGCAGAATGTAACTGCAAAGGGTCAAAACTAATGTGATGTACCCTGGCTGGTGTAGCTCAGTGGATTGAGCGCGGGCCTGCAAACCAAAGGATCTAGGTTTGATTCCCAGTCAGGGCACATGCCTAGGTGGCAGGCCAGTTCCCAGCAGGGGATGCACAAAAGGCAACCATACATTGATATTTCTCTCCCTCTCTCCTTCCCTTCCCCTCTAAAGACAAATACTTAAAAAAAAACTAATGTGATCTAAGAAAAGAGTCACTTTGACAAGCTTTTTTTTTACTGTTTCCTTATCATTCACCCACTGGGATCACTACCACAACTCCAAGGGACCCTCCTACACTGACCAGCTAAATCAGCACACAAACCTACTGTGCTGAAAAAGAGACTGTTTTCTTTACAAATAGCCCCTTTTGGTTTTATAGCTAAGTTACAATTATGTTGTGCAACACATTTATATGAACAGCCTAGCTACACTCCTTTATTAGACCAAAATTCATTCACAGAGTCAACAAATGTTTACTCAATGTCTGCTAAGTGGCAAGCATTTCTTTTTTTTTTCTCAAAGAATTGAATGAAACTCACAGCATGATTTACATTTACCCCAGTTAATGTGCCTCCTGTTCCACATAATTCACCAAAAGTCTTCCTATATCCACCATCCTCTTTAAAAACCCATACCCGGTCACCAAGTCTTGTCAATATAATCTCCTAAATACTCCTGAACTCTGCCCTTTGTTCTCCATCTCTATTCCCACTACTCAAATCCAGGCCAGAACTTACCACCATCCCCTAGTGTGTCTTCACACCTCCATCTTTTCCTCTTAAGATCATAATGGCCATCTAAAAAGCAAACATGGACATACATATTACTCCCAGCTTAAAATCCCTCAAAGACCCCCCCCCCCATTCTATAAATCTCCACATCCTAAGCAGGGCCTAAATGCCCTTTTGTCACAACCCCCAAGGCTTTTCCTCTCTCTTTGGGGCTGTCTAGTGAACTGGCAGGAGTTTGGGAGGTGGGCGGCATGGCATAAGAAGTGCCATAGGCCTCACCAGATTCCCTCTCCCACCAGATCTCTCTTACTCTTCTCCCCCCCTCCCCCAGCTCCTTCAGATATCAGGGGCAGCCAGCAAAGAATTATGCTGTCATTGGCTTCCATCAGCTAGAGAAGCAGGCTTGGGCAAATGATGAAAGAATTGGCTAAATCATTGGCTTTTCTCAGTCTTTGCTTCACTTAAGCTGAAAATCAATGATCAAAAATTGACTCATGAGCTACCATACACGCTCAGAGTAGCTTCTGTTGTTCACACAGTTCTAGAAACCTAACAAGCAGCTCCAAAATTTGGGGCCGGGGGCTAGCACTGAGAAGCTTCTACCCTAATCATAAAACTCCTTGAAATATAGCTTGAAATTTTAGCAAATCGATACATTTTCCTTAAACATCATTTTCTCTGTGGTGAATATTAAACTTATTGGCCAAGTAACTGCATTGGGGGAAATTGCACAATTAATTTTGTGAGAAAAAAAGTTATGTTTTTTAAATATTTTATTTATTTATTTTTAGAGAGAGGGGAAGGGAAGGAGAAAGAGGGAGAGAAACATCAATGTGTGGTTGCCTCTCATGTGCCCCCTACTGGAGACCTGGCCTGCAACCCATGCATGTGCCCTGACTGGGAATCGAACCAGCGACCCTTGAAAAAAAAGTTATGTTTTTACCCTTACATATACCACTTAGTCACAATGGGGACTAGATGAGAGAAGAGTATAAACCAAATCAAATGGCCCTGGCTGGTGCGGCTCAGTGGATTGAGTGCCAGCCTGCAAACCAAAAGGTCTCCAGTTCGATTCCCAGTCAGGGCACATGCCTGGGTTGTGGGCCAGTTCCCCAGTAGAGGGTGTGCAAGAGGCAACCATGCACTGATGTTTCTCTCCCTCTCTTTCTCCTTCCCTTCCCCTCTCTCTAAAACTACACAAATAAAATCTTTATAAAAATATTTTTTTCATATAGATTAACAACAGCTACAACAGGGTGTTTAATTGGGATTTTGGCTGAGATACTAGGATATCAGATACCAAAGTGACTTGTAAGACGAACTACCATGAGGAAGTTTCATAGCAGAAGAACGAATGCCAGTTAGAGATTTCATCTACATCAAGGATATAAATGGAAAGCAGTGGAAATTAAGAGAATTTGTGAGGAGGATAATTTTTGACTTTTTGGAGAGGACTGAACTCTGAGTCTCACCCTTGTGCCCTGTAAGGGGATGGGGCACTGCCTCCCATCTCCAAGCCAGGTGTGATGGGCTCTACAGGCATCGCTTGGAGAGCTTAATATGTCAGCTGATGAAGTGGTAGCTGACTTTGGAGAACCCATGTAACAGGAGACAACAGATTAAAGGGCTATTCTCCCCTCCAATGACAGGTCAAACGTGTACAAATCCCAGGGAGTAGCTGAGAACCCTGCCCAAGAAAGCAGCCTGTCAGGGTGCAGAGCCTACAGCACTAAGAGGCTGTGGAGTGTGTGACCAGGGCAGAGACTGAAAGGGAATGGGGCGGCTGACTGAAGGAGGAACACTTGGAATCAAGGGAGGCCCAGCAAGGCGTCTCTATAGAACCCACAAAAATGCTCCGAGAGAATCATCTTCAAACATTTGACCAGAGATCACAAAGGCACTCGGAAACAGGGCCAACAAATAAGAACTCTCCTATTCCTCTTTTGCTTCACTCTTCTCATGCTCTGATTACAAAGGGGTCAGAATCCCTAGGCAGCAGGCTGGGGAAGAGAGGCTGGGAACAAAGAGACATTTCACTTTCAATCAGGCTTGGACAATCTGGGATGGGACAAATGGAACTGAATCGAGATCAGGGGCTACAAATTGAAGGCACCTTAGTCCTTGCCTTTTTTTCTCTGAGTGGCGAGGAAATCTTGGGACTTGACTGAATTTTTAAATAATTGCTGGGGAAGAACATTTTCAAAACAAACAAACAAATAAACACCTATTGAGAGACCAAAAGCACCAAAATGCCAGTGCTTTGTGAGTTCATCCCAAGATTCTTGTCTATTTGTTGTACCAGTTACATAGCTAACATTTTTTAAAGTTACATGGGCCAAGAATTTGTCTAAGCTTTTTATGCATAATTTAACTAAATCCTTATAACTCCATAAGTAGGTCCTATAATTATCCCCCATTTTATCATTAAAGAAAACTAAGATCCAGAGACATGAAATAACTTACCCAAGATCACACACATATTAAAGTCAAATCCAGTCTATTAGACTCCAAAACCCATGCTATGACCCATTACTCTAGTGAGTTATTGGCAAACACCTCGGTATAGAGAGGACAACTCTCAAATTATCGGAACCGGATTATCAAACAATTGTTAACATGAGTATAGTGCACACATAGGAAAAAATGCCAAAATGCAGTCTTTAAAATCAAAATGGCAAGCACAATCCTTGATCTTTTTATTCCTTAAGGCTTACAGCAGCTAAAAGGTTTCAACAACATTATATTGCATACAAATTGCAGATTAACCATGTCGGTGGAGTGTCCCCATGTAATCGCCATAATATTCTATTGTAGAATAACAGCACAGGTCCTGATCTGTAGCTCTTGGTAAATACGGGTAGCTGGAATCTATTGTTGTAAGGGCTTAACATCCCCCACACATGGTCTTGGCCTGAAAGTGAGTTTTCCAAGGCTTGACATCAATAGAAACTTCTTTGCTGTAGATTTGATTTTTATGAATTGGGATAAACGGAATGGGCATACAGTTACCACAGTTATTAGGCAATGCTTTCATCAACTAACATCGACTGGAGGTGGGAGAGGGTTCTCCAAACAACTCAGCTGCACGTCTCTGCTAACTGACTTAATCCTAATTTGTAGAAGCACCTGTGTTCTTTGTCATGGCTCTTAGTCTTGCCAAGGACACCAAATGAGGCCAACCTCTGTGCAGGGGGTGAGGGGAGAGAGTTCAACGATGCATGTCAATCTCTAGAAGGATTAGGATGATGTAGGCTCATTTGTACAAACATCCTAGACTACATTTAGAATCTGCCTTCCCAGAAATAAAATTCTACAGCATCATCTACCACCTCCACTCCTCGTGGCAGGCTTAACTTACCTCAGGGGACTAGGCTGTGTTTTCTTTTCTCTTCTGCCTTCCCTGGAATGGAGACTTCCTTCTTCCTTTTTTGGAAATAAAAATTGGATTGTGCTTTATGACTGAGGAGCTCTTAACAAAATTGTTAGTTGCACAACTTCTTTTGGTTTCCTTTCATTGACACGTCAAAATGTAAATCATCTTTCTTCCTAGGCTCAAGGCAATGGGGCCCAAGATCATCTACTCTTCCCTTCGCTTGTCCCCTGGGCCTGCCCTCCTCCTTTTTACATTGTGATTCTATCCATCCTCTCTCCACTGCCTTATCCAGAGATGGGGGCAATTGCGAAACTTTGTTATATTTCACATAACCAACAATTACAAGCATATCTGAATTAAAAGCATTTCCTGGGACTAATGAAAGATTGTTCCACCTTCCGCAATGAAACAAAGGTTATGTTGAAACATACACTGCCAAAAAAAATGGTATCTGTGGCCTTAGCTAAGGAATTGACTTAGCTGTGTAATTGTGTCCCCAAGAATTCTGAATCCTTCGCCCTTCTCTGAGAACCGCTATGCAGATCTTTGAGTGACAGTGCGGTACAAGACACGCTTTCAATTCTGCTCGCCTCTTTCTTTGCAACAGACAACATCGGGCTGACAGAATGCAACTGAAACATAATTTAAATGGGAAAATACAAGACGTTTTCCCAGGAAGTGGGGCGGGGAAGGGGGGAAGGGCAGGGACATGGCTCGATTCAGACAGCAGAGGGCGCAGCTTACACATTTAAGTATAAAGGAGCCTTCCCTGGAAGCTGTAAGGGCTCCTGCTATTTTTTGGTCATAAATTTCACATTTTCGAAAAGCATAGCCAAGCTCCCGTGGCCAAAATTCTGCTGTAGTCATTCATTGCTCTCCTCTTGTTCAAATAATATCATTTTCTACTGCCCCCAGGTCCAGCTACTCAAACCGCCACTTTTCTGCGCCTGGCTCTGGCATGGGAAAGAGAATGAAGATAAACTCCCTCAAAAGAAAAAAAAAAAACCCCGAACAAACCAAAAAACATAACAACAACAAAAACAGGTTCGCAGAACGGGTGACCTGTATTCCCAAGCAGCCTTCATTTGTTTGAGAGACTTGCACCTAGGATTTCTTGATCAAAGCTAATGCGCTGTAAATTTCTTCATTTAACAGACTTAGTCTGTTCAACTCTTGACACTGGGAATTGGGATTTCCCAGAACTATTAGCACTGCACAGTAGGCGCTCCTCGCCGGCCAAGAACGGGGGATTAACAGGTATTTGTCTCAGCTAATTTCACTCTCTATACTGGGTCTATAGAGACTGGGGCTTCTTGGCGGAGTGTGTGCCACCCTGCTAATTGGCTACGAATGTAACTACTCCAGCATGCCAATGGAGCGCGGGGTAGTCCACAGTCTTGAGGCAAATGAATCCTTACACTGGGCATTCAGGAAAGTTGCTGGGCAGCACTGTAATTATAAACGGTTCATTTGCCAACTTTTACTCTCACTGACTGGCAAACTCTCACCCCTGTAGACCATGTCGTGAACGTTCAAAAAATTACGCTGAATAACAACTGCATCTGTGAAATCCTGTAGCAACAAAGAATTTCCATACATTCTATTCAGGATGCCCTTGCAGAATCAAAGGTCCTGGAGGAAGCTCCCATAAAACACAAAATTCGCCGAGTCAGATAAAATAATGATATGTACTGGGATATTCACGGATTATATAAATCATTTCTGAGAAGAAGACTGGAAATAGAGTTGCTAGTCCCTTTTCACATGCCCTATTCTCCCCCCCTCCTGACCCACTGATAATCAGACCGTCTTAATGATTGATCCTACTTCTAAAGCTTCTGATATAGGGATTGAAGAGTCAAATATTAAATATTATATGTATCTATTGCAACATAACAAATTATCCAAACTTTACCTGCTGAAAACAACAAGCATTCATTACCTCATAGTTTGTGTAGATCAAAAATCCGGGAGCAACATAGATGGGCAGTATTGATTCAGCCTCTCATGAGGCTGCAAGTGTGAGCCACGTCAAAAAATCAATTACATTCCTGTTGGCAGGCCCTAGGAGATCCCATTCCAAGCTCACTAATGTGAGCCTCTCCTCAAGCCTGCTTCATAACATGGCAACTGGCCTCTCTCACGTTGTGAACTGAATGTTTGTCCCCTCAAAATTTGTGAATAGAACTCCTAACCTCCCAAGTGGCTGTATTTGCAAATGGGGCCTCAAAAGAAGTAATTAAGGATAAATGAGGTCATGAGGGTGGGGCCCTGATCCAATAGGATTAGTGTCACTTTAAGAAGAGACGCCAGATACTCGTTTTCTCTCTCTCCACACTCATATAAAGAAGACGTGTAAGCACACCCCAAGATGCCAGCCTCCTAGAAGCCAGGGAGTGGGTCCTCACTTAAAATTGACCAGCACCTTGATCTGGAACTTCTAGCCTTCAGAATTGTAAGAAAATAAATTTCTGTTGTTTAAGCCACCCAGTGTGTAGTATTTTGTTATGGCAGCCCAAGCAAACTAATACAACCCAGAACCAGCAGTCTAAGAAAGAGAACTCTGAGGTGGAAGTCACGATCTTTTTATAGCCTAATATCAGAAGTGGCATCCCCTCACTTCCCCCATATCCTATTCATCAGAAGCAGATCAATAAGCCTGACCTACACTCAAAGACAGGGAATGACACAAGGGTGTGGGTTCCAGGAGGCAGAGATCATCGGGGGCCATCTTGGAGGCTGCCTGCCACACTATAGAAGAGCCAATTTATTGAATAAAAATATATCTACAATTATACTATTAATGTTGTATCTATTACAATACAAGCAGTGCATGTTACATTATTCACATTTGTAAAAAGACAAAACCAGATTTCAAATTATTGGTGCATTTTGAAAGTTAGCTCATAATTTGGGAGTCTTCTACTTTGTAATCCCACTCACACATGTGCTCTTTCCCACTCCTGAGTAAATGTGTGCATACCACTTCCAGTGCCACAAATGTTGCCAGTGAAATGTGGGATTCACCATTCCAAGTGTGTTGTCTGGTCTGTCTGCCACATCTGCCAACCAATAGTCAACCTCTTATTACAAATCCCATCTTTCTGTCAGATGGCTACAGCATTGATTGATTCATTGAGCCCCTCACAACACCCTCATAACAATAACAGTAATACATTTCCAAGTGTGTTTGCTTTACCCCAATGTACTGTAGTGGTTTCATTATCATGTAACCACTACATAGACCTTGGGATATAGTACTGGTCATCTCATCTTCATTCTTACATGTGTAATAATACTTGAAATAAAAACTTCTTTAAAGATGCACATTTGGGGAATAAAGTAAATAAATGGGAGTATGACACTTTGCTCTCTCAGGTTTACTCCATATTTGGAACATCTTTTTGGTACAGGTGAGCTTCTTGATTATGGTCCCTGAATTTCCTTCATTGCAGGCATTATAATGATACTAAGTGTCTTAAGGCATATTTAATAATTCTATTGCATCAAACTAATGTAAGCGTCCCGTGTGCCTATAGAATGCATTTCACAGCATCCATCCAATTTTTAATATTTAACTCCACATTTAAACATAATGCCAACATGATGGAATACTGAAATACTAAATTATTACTTGAAATGAGGATTGCTATTTGAAGTAATGAAATGGTGTATGTACAAGCACCTGATACAGTAGCAAAGTGCTCAAATATTCCAAATAAGTGCTACTTGATATTAAATTCAGCCTATAAAATCAAATGCAAACAAAACGGAACTAAAGGAAAACCTCCGAAAGAGGGTGAGGTTGACCCCACATGGCTCCAGAACTGGAAATAGCAAACAGGTTATACTGACATGCAATCCTTCAGCCTTCCAATCCCATTAACATACAAATCATTAACGCTATGCAAATCAGTAACACAATCAAGATTCCCACAGTAATTTCTATTCCTACCTCTGCAGAGAGATCTAGTCTAGATTTAGTTGTACAGATAGAGCTTCCGGAAAATTTGATTAATTAGGGGAAAACATGATAGTCACAAAAGAAAACTTGCAGTTAATCCCAGTTCAGTTAGTCAAGGTTACAAAGAGGAGAAATCATGTAGGCTACTTAATCTTGTGTCATGAGAATTCCACTCTGCAGCCACCAATCGACCTCTGATTTCAGTCAAGCAACTCATAATGCTAGGTCATCAGGTAAGGCAGGCATAGCAAGGGATTTGAATGTTTTGGGTACTTTTTTTGGCATTCCTACACAAAAGTAACCCCACAGAGCAGTCATGCATAGTGGAGTGACATGAGGGTGAGACAGTCTCACCATCCTCTCCTATAGGAACCAGTACCAATAGCTCCCAGCTCCAAACCATGGTGACTCAAATGGTAAAATAACATATAGGAGAGAAAATTCGTGTTTGAGTTTGCTACTGCCACACAAGATTTCTATGGGAAAAATTTCACAATAATGCAGAAACTGAAACTAACATTCCATTTTGAAAAAAATACTTATTAAACATAAATTTAAATAACGATAAAATATGTTCAGCGAATAAGTGTGAGGTTTTTAATCTTTTTAAATTTATCTAGTTTGAAATAATAATTTACAGAAATTGCAAAATGATTAGAGAGGTCTATCCCATGTCTGTTATACCCGGTTTCTCCCAATAGTTACATCTTACATAACTACAGCATCCTATTAAAACCAGGAAGTAGACATTGGTGAAATGTGTGTGTATAGTTCTATACCATTTTATCACGTGCGTATATCTGTGTGACCACCACTGCAACCAAGATACAGAACTACTCCATCACCACAAAGATCCCATCATGCTACTTCTTTAGAGTCAGATCAACCCACCCCACCACCCCTAACCTTTAACAGACACTTATCTGTTCTCCAACACTTTAAGCATGCCATTTTGCCAATGTTACATAAATGGAATCATTTATATAGCCTTTTACTATTGGTTTTTTCACTTAGCATAATGCCATTTACATCAATGAAAGTTGTTGCATACATAAATAAAAATGTAGTGGTTGCTCTACATATTACAATATACATTCATAACTTAGCACAGTCTACTAGTGTTGAAATTTTACCAGTACAAGTGAAGTGTAGAAGCCTTACCGCCCTTTAAGTCCCTTTACCCTCCTCCATTGATAATATAATTATCTTTCTTTAAGTATATTTTATTGATTATGCTATCACAGCTGTCCCATTTTTTTCTACCCTTTCTCCCCCTCCACCCTATATCCCCCATCCAACTAGCATTCCCCCACCTTAGTTCATGTCCATGGGTTGTACATGTCAGTTCTATAGCTTCTCCATTTTCCATACTGTTCTTAACCTCCCCCTGTCTATTTTGTACCTACCATTTATGCTACTTATTCCTGGTACCTTTTCCCCCATTCTCCCCCATCCCCCTCCCCACTGATAACCTTACATGTGATATACATTTCTGTGATTCTGTTCCTATTCTACTTGTTTGTTTAGGTTGTTTTTGTTTTTCTTTTTTAGGTTCAGTTGTTGACAGTTGTGAGTTTGTTATCATTTTACTCTTCATAGTTTTTGGTCTTCAATATCTTAGATAAGACCCTTTAACATTTCATATAATAAGGGCTGGGTGATGATGAACTCTTTGAACTTGACCTTATCTAGGAAGCACTTTATCTGCCCTTCCATCCTAAATGATAGCTTTGCTGGATAGAGTAATCTTGGATGTAGGGCCTTGCCTTTCATGACTTCAAATACTTCCTCCTAGCCTCTTCTTGCCTGCAAAGTTTCTTTTAAGAAATCAGCTGATAGTCTTATGGGAACTCCTTTGTAGGTGACTGTCTCCTTTTCTCTTGCTGCTTTTAAGGTACTCTCCTTATCTTTAATCTTAGTTAATATAATTATGATGTGCCTTGGTTTGCTTCCTTGGGTCCAACTTCTTTGGGACTCTGTGAACTTCCTGGACTTCCTGGAAGTCTATTTCCTTTGCCACATTGGGGAAGTTCTCCTGGGTATTTTTTCAAATAAGTTTTCAATTTCTTGCTCTTCTTCTTCTCCTTCTGGCACCCCTATGATTCAGATGTTGGAACATTTCAAGCTGTCCCAGAGGTTCCTAAGCCTCTCCTCATTCTTATTTGAATTCTTGTTTCTTCCTCATTTGAATTCTTGTTTCTTCATTCCGTGCTGGTTGAATGTTTACTTCTTCCTTGTGGTCCAAATCGTTGATTTGTGTCCTGGTTTCCTTCCCTTCACTGTTGGCTCCCTGTACATTTCTCTTCATTTTACTTTACATAGCCTTCACTTTTTCCTTCATATTGTGACCATTCTGAATAATTTCTGTAAGCATCCTGATTATTAGTGTTTTGAACTCTACATCTGATAGGTTGGCTATCTCTTCATCACTCAGTGCTTTTTCTGGAGTTTTGACCTGTTCTTTCATTTGGGCCATATTTTTTTGTCTAGGTGTATCTGTGACATTGGAAAGGGTGGAACCTTAGGTATTCACCAGAGTGGGGCAGCCCACATAGCTGTTGTTGCAGCACTGTATGTGGGGGGCAGGGTCTGAGAGGGATTAGTGCCACTTGCTCAGCTCTTGGCTGACTTTCCGTCACCTCCCCTGCTATCCACAAGCAAATTGGCCCCTTCAGGCCCTGATTCCCAGGTGGGTGGGTTTGTGTATATTCTAGGATCCTGTGGGTCTCTCTAAGGAACTCTCCTGTAAGGCTGAGAGTTTCTCCTGCTGCTGCAACCCCCACAGGTTTTTACGGCCAGAGGTTCCGAGGCTATCTTTTCCCACACTGGAACCCTGGGTTGCATGGTCTGTCTTGCTCCCCAGTTATTCTTCCCGGTTTATCCGCACATGAATGTGGGACCACCCAATCTGCCAGCTGCTGCCTCACACCCAGTCTGCCACCTTGCCATGCATCCTCTTTGCCCCAGCTGCCTGTCTCTGCCCCTCCTACCAGTCTGAATGAATGTTTCTTCTTTAACTCCTTGGTTACTGAACTTCCATACAGTTTGATTTTCTGGCAGTTCTGGCTGTTTTTTGTTTTTAAAATTGTTGTTGTCCTTCTTTTGGTTGTTCAAGGAAGCAAAGCATATTTACCTACACCTCCATCTTGGCCGGAAGTATAATAATATAATTATCTTAAATATTTCTTCCACATACATTGAGAACCACATCAAAAATGTTATGATTTCCATTCCAACTACCAAATATAATTTAGAAACTCAAGAGGAGCATATGTATTACATGCACCCATATTTTCACTCCTTCCCTTATTCTTTCTTCCTTCATAATGCTTCAAGGTTCTTTCATTTCCTTTCTATTTCAATAACTTCCTTTGAACATTTTTTAAGGTCGGTCTGCTAGGGAAAAATTCTTTTTCTTTCTCTTAGTCTGAGAATGTCTGTATTTCCCTTTTATTACTGAAGGATAGTTTCATTTAATAAAGAATTTGTGGTTGATAATTCTTTACTTTCAGCACTTGAAAAATTGTGTGCCACTTCTTTCCAGCCTCCATGATTTCTGACGAGAAATCTCCTGTCATAGAAACTATCTGCCCCATATACAGCATGCCTCATTTTATAGTTCTTCACTATATGGCATTTCACAGATATTACATTTTTTACAAATCAAAGGCAAGAACCTCCACCAACAAAAAGATTACAACTCACTTTATTGTGATACATGCTTTAAAGTGGTGGTCTGGAACCAAACTCACAATATTTCTGATATCTGTTTGTAGATAGTATGCCATTTTCTCTGGCTACTTTCAAGATATTTTCTTCATCTTTACATTTCTGAAGTTTGAGCGTGATGTGTCTTGGCGTGAATTTCCTTGGGTTTATCTTGTTTGAGTTTCTCTCAGCTTCTGAAAACTACAGGTTTATATCTTGCCATATCTAGAAAAATTTTAGCCATGGTTTCCTTGAATACTTTTTCAGTTCTATCCTTTTTCTTTTCCACTTCTGGGATCTCAATCACACAAATATTACAGCTCTTTTAACAGTCCCACAGGTTTCTGAATATCCGCTCAATTTTTCAGTCTATTTTCTCTTTGGTGTTCAGACTGAGTAATTTTTATGGTTCTACCTTCAAGCTCATTGATTCTTTCCTCTGTCCTCTCCATTCTGCTCAGGTAGGGTTTTTCTTTTTCTTTTTCTTTTTTTTTTTTTGAGGGGGGTATTTTATTATTCAATTCTAAAATATTCATTTGATTCTTCTTCGTACCTATAGAATATATTTCCTCTTAATGAATTAGCTGAAACCAAAAATAACAATCTCAACCACCTGGGACTCATACAGGAGTATGAGTTGTTTGTTTTAACCAAAAGCAAAGAATGGCATAATAGCAAATATAAGCATCATAGTGTTAACCAAAGACAGTAGCATCCAAAACTGAGAAAACAAGCTGATACTCTGCTGGCAAGGAAACATGCAGATCTGTATGTTTCCCTGATCATGAAGAAGCCATGGAATGTGCTCGTTTGTATAAGCTGTAGTGTTTATACAGGACCAGAAGGCTGCTGTACAATCATTCACTAGTCAATCTAAGCACAAGATGTCTCTCCAATTGCCCAAAAAGAAGAAGCTAGAGGCACCTAGGGAAGTCCAGGTTTGCGCTGCCAGCACCGTGATTTCAGTTAATATTATTACAATCAGACATGGGGTTGAAATTAATGTATCATCTGAGAAACAGGGACACAATAAAACCCTGTGCCTTACTTTATGCTGTGACTCCTTCTCATCATTTTTTACTAACCACTTAAAATGGATTTAGGAACTTTCCCACTACTTTTAGTTTCTGAAACCATTTTTATAAGGTAGTGTTATGTATTCCTTTAAATTTTGGTAGGCCTCACTTGTGAAAACATCCAGGCCTGGATGTATTTTGTTTGGTGAAAAGGGCAGGCTATTTGGAAAAATTTTATGGGCAATTTTTGACTAGTTAGTAAACCTCTTTAATGAATATGGGTTTACACATGTTTGGTATTTCCTTTAGAGTCAGTTTTGGTCATTTGTATTTTTAATAAAATTATCCATCTAAGTTTTTGAAATTTAATACATCAAGTCTATACCTTTAATATATCAAGATCTGCTGAAAGCAGAGGAGAAAAAGTCCTAAAACACTAAAGAATATGCATGATAAACCTAAACAGGGAGACTGCCTGCTAAAATAAAAGATTTAATAGGACAAGTGTCTAAGATACAATTTTTAAAATCACCCAATCACACAAAGAACTAGTAAAAGCACAATTTGAATGAGGGAAGATCATCAACTAATACCAACACCAAGACAAATCAGATGTTGGAATTATGTGACAAGAATTTTAAAGCATCCATGATTAAAAATACTTCAATAAACTGTTACATATTCTATTGAGACAAATGAAAAAGTAGAAAATCTCAGCAAAAGAAATAGAAGTTACAAAAAAGAACCAAATGGAAATTATGTAACTGAAATGTACAATAACCAAAATTAAAAACCATCAATGGGCTTGACCCCCCCACAAAAAAATTGAACATAGAAAAGAATCACAGAACTTGAGAACACACCATGGAACTCACTCAATTTATATGAGAAAAATAGACTAAAAAATTAACAGATCCTGTAAGACTATAGGACTATAAGAAAAAGACCCAATATACCTATCATCGAAGTCAGAAACAGAAGACAAAAGTCCAAATGGAGAACCTGAAGCTGAAAGAGTATTCAGGTAAATAATGGTTAAAAACTTCCCAAATTTTGGGGAAGACATAAACTTAGATTCAAAGTTGAGCAAGCCAGAAATAAGATAAACTCAAATAAATCATAATTAAACTTCTAAAAAGTAAAGACAAAAAATAATTTTGAAATCAACCAAAGAGAAACAATAGGGAAAAAATCAATTCAAGTGGCAATAGATTTATCATCTGAATCCATGGAGACCAAAAGGAAATAGCCTAACATTTTCAACTTTTGGAAGAAAAGAAATGTCAACCATGAATTCTCTATCTGGTGAAACTATCCTTAGGAATAAACAGGAAATAAAGACATTCTCAGATGAAGGAAAGCTAAAGGAATTGTTCACTAATAAACTTACCCTTGAAGAATGGCTAAACGAACTTGTCCAAACAGAAAATGATTATGTAGAAATGTTTTGTTTAATTTCCAAGTGATCAGAGAGGAAGTAAAAAAAATGAAGTAAATTACACGTAAAACTGAATAACAATGCAAATAAAATATGTGGGAATACAGCTAAAGGAGTCCTGAGAGGGAAGTGTATAGCACCAAATGCTTAGATTAGAAAAGAGGAAAAGTCTCAAAACAACAATCTAAGTTTCTACCTCGAAAAAACTAAATAATAATAATAAACCCAAAGTAAGCAGTGAATCAAATATCAATGAAATTGAAAAAATAAAAAAGAAAAGCAATGAAACAAGAAGCTGATTCTTTGACAAATTCAGCAAAATTGATAAACCTTTGTCAAGACTGACACAAATTAGAATGGAGAAGACATATTACCAGTGTCAGGAACGAAATGGGATATCACTAAAAATCCTGAGAGAATATCGTGAATAACTTTAATCTCATAATTTGAAAACTTAGAAAAGATAGATCAGTTGCTTAAAAATCACAAAGAACTACAGCTCAACCAAGATGAAATAGATCATCTAAATAGTCCTATAGGTATCAAAGAAATGAAATTCATAATTTAAAAGCTCCTCCTAAAATAAATCTCCATGCCCAAATGATTTTACCGGAGAATTCTTCCAAACTTTTAAAGAAAAAATAACACCAAATTTATACAATTTCATCAAGAAAATAAAAGAAGAAACACTTCCCAACTAATTTTATGAGGCCAGTATTATCCAATACCAAAAATAGACAAAGACAATACAAAAAAAAAGAAACCTACAGATCAATATCTCTTACAGAAGATTAAACACTAAGAAGATGGATAGAACATGGAAGATAAAAAGGGAGAGCAAAGAACTGTCCTATAAGTATCCCTTGGCACCAGTTAAAAGAGAATAAGAAAGAAAAAAGAGGAAAGTATGGAATGAGATACCCAAGGGAGAAGGAGACTGACAACAGATAGAGGAAAGGGTGCATACTCGCAAATGAGACAAAGAGATACAGAAAGAGAGAGAGCCCAAAATATAGAGAATAAAACACACTGCAAACAGATTATTGAGTAGGAAATATCCAAAAATAGTTAAGAACCATAGAGACCTAAATGAACCAACAAGACTGAGACTTACACAGAGAGATCCCTCAAATGCATAACGATGGTTGTAATTTTGTTTGTTTCACAAAAAGATTCTAAAGCCTTGTTGCATTTTTGCAAACACGAGAAGTTTAGGTCTCTGGTGTAAAGAAAAGTGTATAGAACTGTAAGAAGAAAATCTCTACGGCAAGCCAGCAATGTGAACTTCAGAAGCTCCCCTTAATTCCTGGATTTTAATTTTTTAAGCTATGAAATAGAGACAAGCCAGATGTCCTGTAAGTTTCCTTCCAGTTTCAAGATTTCATCAAGATGTGGTAAACTTTCTTGTCATTCATGATTTCTAAATTAAGGGTTTATCCTAAGATTCGGCCTGTGAGTCAGGAGCCCCTCAAGCCAGAAAAAGGTCCATATTATTCCAGACTGATGGGAACAGAATTTAGTTTCTAAATTTCCTCCATAAAAGGCTTTGATTAAATCTCTTAAATCTGTTTTAATCACATAAACTTAAAAAATGTACGAAATATTACTTATATTTCAATTTCTCAAACTGAATTTTCTTTTTTTTTTATAGACCCAGCAAAGCACTAAGACTTTACAGGTTTTACTTATGTTACTCCTCTCAACTATGCTACAAAATAGGTACCATTTCTTTTTTTTTAATATATATATTTTATTGATTATGCCATTACAGTTCTCCCATTTCCCCCCTTCACCACTGAATTTTCTTCTGCAGCTAATGTACTCCTAGTTTAATTTTCCCTTTTATTTCTACTTTTATTCTAATCTTGCTGAACACTTCAAGAAAGACTTGAACACCAAAGACGCTCAAAATAAAGTGTTGCCGACCAAAGCAGGGAATCTGCCTCCCACATACACATGCACATGGACATATACACAAGGCCTCCCAATCTAAATACATAAAATCTGGTGAACCGGAGACCCATTAGGAGGCATGCCAACCCTGGGAATGAAGGCCACAATCCCAAACCCTGAGCATTGGAGAGCTTCTCTTCCAAGAAGTGCTACTAATCAGTGCTAAAAATACTCAGGGCTCAAATGCATGCCATAAATATACAAACATACAATGAGCTGATAAATACCACGTCATAAAACCAAGTGAAAACGACATGTCCCTCCCATATTGTGCTCACATATCTTAGGCTCCAGACAGTTGTGTTGATTTTTCTTTGCAGCCAACAGTGTCCTTGATGTTTATTTTTTAACTTGGCTCATTTGGATTAAAATGCAGCAGAGAAGGCTTCTAGGAAAATATCCAGCTGAAGATATTCTCTGCTAGTGGAGGCACAGGTTTCTGCTTGCAGAAATAATGTACCTTCACACAGCCGGCATCCCATCTTGCAGTATGCCTATAGACAAGCTATACAAATGACCTTCATGACCTTCATGGTGCTCTGTAAGTCACCATCCCATTCTGTGGTTCCTCACTTCCATTTCAGAAAAAAACAAAGTAAGGGATGTGAAATTTATCCATTACCTCCCCTCCAAACATCTTTATAGCCACATGGATCCTTATAATTCTATCCCTCCTACCTCTTCTCCTCTATCCATATTGGTATAGTCCTTCAATTATAACTCCCTCTCTTGAATTTTAAACCTCTGCTTCTCTACTGGCTCCTTCTGTTCAGGTTATAGCATGTTCTAATTTCCTCCCATGCTATAAAACCAGCGGTTCTTGACAGTAGTCCTACAACCCTTGCAGGAGGTCTGTAAGGCCCTTTTAGGGTCTTCCTTTTACTAAGTACACATGGAAGGCCAGCTTTTTCTTATTTACTTCAACCAAGGCAACAGATTGCAACATGGTGGGTGCAGAAGCAGACAGGAGAATCCCATTGGCTCTTACTACGTCAAACATTAGAGAGGTGTGCAAAAGGGAAAAAGCGTGCCCCTCTTTCTATTAAACTTTTTGTTTTGAAACAGTTATTTTTCTTAAAAAATGTGATACAAGAAGAAAATGCATTTATTATTATTTTTGAAAGAAGAGCTAATGTTTAAGGGTCTGTGTTAATATGTAATATGGTAAATATTAAGTCGCATACACAAAAGCTCCTTGGGGGCCTCAATAACTTTTTAGTAGAAAGGAGTCCTGAGACTAACAGGTTTACAACTGCTGCTATAAAGAATTTTCTGAATCCTGCTGCTCATCCAGGACACTGCTCTTTCTCTCCTTGCCTTTGCCACCAACAGGGAGTCAAAGATTCCTTGTTCCCATTTCCTCGGCTCTGACTATCTTTTCAATCCACTGGAAGCCCACTTCTGCTTCCCATCACTCCACTCAAACTGTTCTGACCAAGGTCACTAGTGATTTCCTTTTGTAAGAATTTTATCATATTCTTTTATGATTATGAAAGCAATACATGCTCATTGTAGGACATTTAGAAAAGGCCTATAAGCACAAACAACCACAAAAGAAAAAAAAATCACTCCTGATCAGAGTAAGAAGAAGGAAGGGCACCAGGAGCCAAGAAATGCAGGCGGCTTCTAGAAACTGGAAAGGAACAGGACTCTAAGGAAGAAGTTAAATAACATGATGAAAACTATCTGGCTAGAAAGTCACATATGAAGATATAACGAGGGGCTTTTGAAGCCAAAATCAACGTTCATTCTTCTGTGCTCTACTGCCACTGTATGGGTAAGAACTGTCTAGTTTTTCTACCTTGGTCAGCTGCTATCTCTTTAGAGAGATTTGAAGGATAAGGATGACTCAATCCCCTATTGCAGGTTTAAAGATGGAGGAAGGAGGGCAACGGGAAGGAATGTAGGCAGCATCTAGAAGCTGCAATTGACTCTGGCTGACAGCCAGCCAAAAAATGGGGCCTAAATTCAGAAAACAACCTGAATGAGGTTAAAAACAGATTCTTCCCTAAAAAAGTCACCCCTAATGCCACTGCTCAGAGGTAGCCAGTATTAGGAATCTATCCCTTTAGCATTTTCAATGCACAGTGTTATGAAGATGGTATTGGAAAACACATATTGTTTGGGTGTGTGGTTTACATACTGTTTTGAAACCAGCTTTTTAACCAGCTTGGTCACTGGTGACCTTCTAAGTGCTAAATCCTACAGTTGCTTATTCATCTTTGGTCTCCTTGGCCTCCCTGCATCATTTGGCATTGCCAACCACTGGTCCTTTGGATTCTCTTCCTCTGCTTTCCATGCAGTATTCATTCTCCATCCCCCTTTGACCTCTCTGTCTACCCCTTCTGTGTCCTCTCCACTCCCTCTAAATGAGTCAATTATTTCTAAAGCTTTAACTGTCCCCTATATGTAGATGAGTCCCAAATCTCTATTTCTAACCCCTATTTTCTACAGAACTTCAAACCCAAATTGCTAACATTTCACTGGTCAACTCCACCTCGACATTTCTCAGATCTACAAACCCAACATATCAAAACTAATTTTCCACATGCCTCTCCCAATCTGCTTCTGATTCTGGAATTCTTTGTCTTACCTGATGGCCCCACTTTGCTTCAAATGGAAACCTGAAACTCAAGGTCCACTCCACACTTTCCTTCAAGCACACTAAACAATTCATTTTCAAACACAGTAAGTAGTATCGCTCGGTTATCTCTGGAGACTCTCACTCCTCACTCATGCCACTGCTAGTGCTCTTGTCAGTGCTCATCTTCTAGCCATCCCCCTGTCTCCAGTCCACTCTTCTTCAAACCCAAGCAGAACATTGTGTTAACTTTTGGAGATGCAAATGTGATGATAGTACTCCATCCTTCTATGGCTCCCTTAGTGGGCTTACTTAGTATGGCTTACTTAGTGGGCCTCATTCACTGGCCTGTTTCAACTCACTTCTCCAAGCTCTTCTCCCTCAAATCGCACACATGTACATATTCTGTGTTCCAACCACACCAAGCTACTCATTGCTCCCCCTAAGACTCCATTATGCCCTTTGATATACTTTGCATTTGTGCATGCTACTCCCTCTGCCTTTTCCCCACTCTGTGTCCAACAAACTCCTCATCTTTAAAGACCCAACTTAGATGCTACCCCTCTTCTGAAGACTTCAATGGATCCTCCAAAGAGAGTTAGTTGCTCATTCATCTCTCTTCATAGGGCCTGGAACCTCTGTCATAGTGCTAATTATGCTGCATTGGAGTGGGCCACTACATGTCTATGGTCATGTCAAGGGCTGAGATCTTGTCTTCATCATCCCTCTATCTCTACCCTCACCTACTGGACACTTGTTGGATGGATAACTAAATATACTTGTATATTAAACAAAATTGACTTTCATATTGTAGCTTTCATACTTGGTATACCATTCTGTGAAGAAGCTACGGATCAAGCATATACACTGCCAAGCATCAGCACTCACTCGCTTGTGTTCACGGAAGTAACATCTGTGATGCAATGAAAGTCAGTCCTCCAACAAGCTAGCACAGTTAAACACACCATAAGTGACCCAAATAGTAAATGGATGTTAATGCATGTAGTAAATACATGTTAAACAAGCTCTTGCTGAAGCCTTTTTTGAAATGTATTTTTCATCTTAGACTTTGGACCCAGAACCTTCCATCCATGAAATACAACAAAAATTGAGTCATGTAGGCAGAAAACCAGGTAGCACTATTCAATGGGAAAAACACTGGCTTTATTTGTTTTGTGGCCTTAGGCAAGCTATTGAATCTCTCTGAACTTCACTTTCTTCATCCATGAGATGAATACAGATATAACTTTATAGCATTTTTTTAAATTTTGGAGATAATATTCCTCATAAATAATGCAATTCCTCAGTAATTTAAGAAAATCAGTCATTCAAAAGTATCTGTGTTGGGTAGTATGGGCAATTGGTCTGCTTTAATAAAGGTCACTTATTTCAAACTGTTCTATCAAAAAATAAATTCAATGTGGAATTGAATCTAAGGGGGGAAAAAACATGTTCATGACCCAAACACTGTCTTAAGGCCAGGACTTGACCATCAGCTAAGCTTAACCCTTTGCTAATTAATAAATGTCATCCTTCACACACACACACACACACACACACACACACACAGAGAGAGAGAGAGAAATGCATAGTAGTATGTCTCACTGTTACAATAACATTACTCAAGGACCAAAAAAATCCAAATATTATTTTAATCATTTAGGAAGATTACAGAAACCTGAGTGTTGCTTCCAGCTGTACCCTGAGAAATTACCTCCCAAACAGTGGGTTATTTCAGAATTTCTGGAATCCTCTGAAGTCTATTTCAGGCTTACTCCCAGACCAGAAAATTATAGAGAGCCCATTCATTGATTTCAACTGGCTGTGCAGCAGCCTTCTAAGTTAACTAATTTCCGTCACCACCCTTGGCAGTCTATGGGTAATTAAGAGGTTAACATAACAAAAGTGGAGAGTGTATTCTTGTGGTGGGAACATGTACAAAGGGTGACCTTTGAGCCTTCCACCTGTCGCTGCCCATTCTGGTCACACACGAGTTTTCTTTGTGAATCATGAAAAAGTGTTTTGGGCCATTGGCAAAGGGGGCCAGCTGTCCTGAAGTGCTTAAATTTCCCAGCAGCAAGGGCACAGGAACCTGTAGTGTGACTTGCTAATAAATATGAACTAACGCAGATTATGTCAGCATATGAGCTAAAGACTCCTCAGAAACAATTCAGAAAATGGGATTTCAGAAGAGGGACTATATTAAGTGTGTCTATTCAGACTTCTCTGGGTTTTCTTCACAGCAGCAATAGGATTGTTACATACAGAGACATGCCACCACCACTCTTTCAGAATCAGCAATGACATATGACCAAAAGATGGCACTGATAAAAACAAGTTTGGGGCCATTAAAAGTACTACTAATGCTAGACAAAACTCAAGTTGAGTAGGGGAGGGGTTAAAAAGACCAAAATACAAAAGTGCTTTCCTGGAAAAGCCTCTTTAAAGATCACCTATAGAGCAAAGAATATGCTTCTGTTTTTCCATTTCTGAACCCAAGCTCTAATATGAACATATTTGTATAATTTATGCACACACTGGCATTTATTTATATCAACATGACTGGTTATTATAAGGCAGTTATTAATACACACGTTAGGGAGTGAGCACAGGAGTTCCTCTGCTTTCTGGGTAACTGCCCTGTTATGGGGGTGCCTCTCTGTCTGGGTAGCCGCTCCCCTCCTGACAGCTCAGCGTGCTTCCGAAAAGTTGAGTTGTTTGTAATGTGAAGAAGTTAGCTCTGCTCATTTTACACTGTTGGTCTCTCATCTATTTACAGCTCTTCGCTTTCCCCTCACAGCAGGTAAGACTGGAGTGCAAAGGGCTTAGGATGGAGGCTGGAGACTGGAGGCTGGGCGGGGCAAGGGGCAGGGAAACCAGGAACTTTGCTGTCCTCACAGCAGCTTCTCTAGGCTCCGTCTCATGACTGCACAACAGCAGGTGCCAATCGAGGAGGTCAGCCTTGACCACCAACCTGCCTACTGGTTTCCCATAAGTGATTGCAGTGTCCCCTACACTGCAGTGGTCTCACCTTATTAGTCACCAGCTGGGTGCTAGCCATTATGCCAGGCACCGAAGCAGAGGGCGAGATGAAGCAGGCATCCCACCCTCAAGGGATCTCGGTGGGGAGGGAGGAAAGGCACACACTCCATGGCCTGCACAAGAGGCCAAATACTTTAAGAAGTTTCCAGAGACAACATAGATCCCACTAGGACTCTCCCTTGCTCAGAATATTCCAGCCTCCCCCACTGATCACAGAACACAGTGTAAACTCCTTAGCTTACCAGTCAAGACACTTCAAGCATTGGGTTGCTTTTCCCCTTGCATTTTTACTGAAGTATCACATTTGTGCATACACTAAAATACTAAAGTACACTAAAGTGTGCCACTTATGAAACCTAAATCCTCACATGTGTATATGCCTATGCACATGCCACCAGGTCAAGATACATTTTAAGGGCAGAGTGAATCAGACTTGGTTGTTGCCTCTTGACCCTGCACTCCCATGACCCCACTCCACTGTGTTTTAAGTAGTGTACAGTGACGTGATTGCAAATAAGTCATGCTCACAGCCAATGCTGGATTAGTTTCATGGCTGTGCTTTTGTTATTTTTTTAATTTTGAGGAAAAACATACAACATGAGATCTATGCTTAACCAATTTTTCAGTGCACAGTATTGTTAATTATGTGCACATTGTCTTAGAGAAGATCTAGGCCTTGTTCATGATGTGTGAGTGGAACTACACTCTGAGCAGCCACACCCTGTGTCTCCTCCCCCAGCCCCTGGCATCCACATTCCACTTTCTGCTTCTGTGACTTGGACTTCTTTAGATTCCTCACATAAGTGCAACGTCTGTCCTTCTGTTAAGTTCTGCTTATTTCACCCATCCATGATACCTTTGTTCTTCCATGTTGTATTGTATTGCAGGATCCTTTTTTTATTTTAGACTTTATGTATTTATGTTCACTTTTAGAGAGAGGGAAGGAAAGGAGAAAGAGAGGGAGAGAAACATCTATGTGGCAGAGGTACATCGATAGGTTCCCTCTCACATGCTCCCAACTGGGGACCTGGCCTGAAAACCCAGCATGTGCACTGACTGGGAATCAAACCAGCAACCCTTTGGTTCACAGCTTGCACTCAGTCCAGTGAGCCACACCAGCCAGGGCCCTTCCTTTTAAAGGCTGAGTAATGTTCCATTGTACATGTATACAACATTTTCTTTATCTGTCTATCTGTTGAAGGACATCTCAGTTGTTTCCACCTCAGGTCCTCTAAGTTACTGTGAATAACACTAGAGTGAATATAGGAGTTACAGATATCTTCTTTTTTAACTATATTTTATTGATTATGCTATTACAGTTGTGTCAATTTTCCCCTTTGCCCCCTTCCACCCACTACCCCTTTCCCCTCCAGCAATCCCCGCCTTAGTTCATGTCCATGGGTCGTGCATATAAGTTTTTTGGCTTCTCTATTTCCCATACTATTCTTAACATCCCCTTGTCTATTCTGTACCTACCAATTATGCTTCTTAATTGCTGCACCATTTCCCCCACTCTACCTGCTTCCTCTCCCCACTGATAACCCTCCAAATGATCTCCATAGCTATGGTTCGGTTCCTGTTTCGCTTCTTCGCTTAGTTTGTTTGCCTTAGAATCAATTGTAGATAGTTGTGAGTTTATTGTTATTTTATTGTTCATACTTTTTATCTTCTTTCTCTTAAATAAGTCCCTTTAACATTCCATGTAATAATAGCTTGGTGACAATGGACCCCTTAACTTTACCTTGTCTGGGAAACACTTTATCTGCCCCTCCATTCTAAATGATAGCTTTGCTGGGTAGGGTAAGCTTGGTTGTAGGTCCTTGCTTTTCATCACTTTGAACACTTCTTGCCATTCCCTTCTAGCCTGCAAAGTTTCTTTTGAAAAATCAGCTGACGGTTTTATGGGAACTCCTTTGTAGATAACTCTCTGCTTTTCTCTTGCTACTTTTAAAATATTCTCTTTATCTTTTACCTTTGGCATTTTAATTAGGATGTGTATTGGTTTGGGCCTCTTTGCATCCATCTTGTTTGGGACTGTCTGTGCTTCCTGGACTTATCTGTCTATTTCTTTCACCAAATTGGGGAGATTTTTTTTCATTATGTTTTCAAGTAAGTTTTCAATTTCTAGCTCTTCCTCTTCTCCTTCTGGCATCCTTATGATTCAGATGTTGGCATGTTTGGAGATGCCCCCAGAGTCTTCTTATACTATCCTTGTTTTTTATTTCTTTTTTTTCTTCTTGTTGTTCTGATTGAATGCTTTTTTCTTCCTTATGTTCCAGATTGTTGATTTGATTCTCAGCTTCATCCCATCCACTGTTGGTTCCCTATGGATTTTTCTTTATTTCACTCAGTGTAACCTTCATTTCTTCCTTTATGTTGTTGCCATACTCAATGAATTTTCTGAGCATCCTGATCAACATTGTTTTGAACTCTGCATCTGATAGGTTGGCGACCTCTATTTCATTTAGTTCTTTTTATGGGGTTTTGTTCTCTTTCATTTGGGCCATGTTTCTTTGTCTCCTCTTGACAGCCTCCCTGTGTGTGTTTTTGTGTATTAGGTAGAGCTGCTTTGACTCCCTGTAAAAGGCACCTGCATCCCTGGCTGGTGTGGCTCCGAGGATTGAGTGTTGGCCTGAGAATCAAAGTGTCACTGGTTTGATTCCCAGTCAGGGCATAGGCCTAGGTTGCGAGCCAGGTCCTCAGTTGGGAGCATGTGAGAGCGAACCGATTGATGTATCTCTGCCACATCAATGTTTCTCTCACTCTCTTTCTCCTTTACTTCCTTTCTCTCTGAAAATAAATAGTTAAAAAAAGTCACTTGTAAATTATGTGGGTTGGAGCCTTAGGTAATTGTGAGGGTGGGGCAACCTGCTTCACCACTTTGTTGTGGCTCTGTGTTGGGGGAGAGCTCAGAAAGGGGACAGTGCTGCCACTTAGCTTCTGAGGGTTTGCCTGTCACTTTCCCTGTTTCCAATCAATTTACCCACTCCCTGTATGTGACTGGTACCCTTCCAGCTGTTGCCTTGGTGGTGGATCCCAGGGTGAGTGGGTTTGCATATGTTTCAAGACTATGCAGGCCCTTTAAGTGGAGTTTCCTAATAATCTGGCAGGTTCTTCCACCACACCAACCTGAACTGGTTTTTATAGCCAGAAGTTCTGGGGATATATCTTCCCGGTGCTAGAACCCTGAGCTGTGTGGTCTGGCCTTGGGCTGGGATCGCTCACTCCCAAAGTATCTGTGACTTCTACAGTATCCTTCCTGATTTTTATACACCACATGTGAATGTGGGACTGCCCATGCCTGTTCTTGCTGCTGTTGCCACCTCTCCATGACACTCTGCATCTCCTTGCCTCGCCACCCTGTCTCCAGGTCTCTGTCCTATCTCCACATCTCTGCCTCTCCTACTTGTCTGAATGAATGTGGCTACTTTAAATCTTTTGTTGTCAGACTTCCATACAGTTTGATTTTCTGACAGTTCTGGATGTTATTTGTTTTGAGATTTAGTTGTAATTCTTTTTGTGCTTGAGTGAGGAAGAAAAGCATGTCTACCTATGCCTCCATCCAGACCGGAAGTCTCATAATAGTTTTTTCCCATAATAGTATTTAATAGGAGCAAATTCACACACCTGCTGATTTTCCTCCATGTGAAAGCAAAATGTAAAGGTCAACCAAATGATTTCCCCTTAAGTAGTGGAACTAGACAGCATGCCGTTCAAATCCCAGTGCTGCCATTTACTAGCTGTGTGACTCCAGGAAGTTATTTAACTTCTTTGTGCCTCAGTTTTCTTATGAAAATGGGGCTGATAAAAGAAATGACCTTGTGGCTTTGTTATAAACATCATATAAGTAAATACCGAAAATGCATTTAGAATGGAATGAGGCACATGAAAGTTATTTTTATTGTTATTACCGTTCCATTATTTAAGCTTTAAAAGATTGTGGTAGATTTTGAAGTACTTAGCATGTAACTTTATGTAACAAGGGTTAGAATTTACATCAGTTCACCAAGCTCTCATTTGAGAGAAGTAAAAAAAAAGAGCAATGTTTAAAAAAAATTAGCCAAAACCAAAATTGCCAGTCCCTAGCTCTCAAAACAGATCACATTTATTTCTTACAGGCTTCTAAGGAAAAATTATCCACATATGTGTAGATGAAAGGTAGATACAAATTCCTCACACTTCTCTCTTGGTGAGAGAGTCTCTATGTCCCCTCTCCTTGAATCTAGAAAAGCTTTGTGACTGTTTTGATCAACAGAATATAGAAGTAGTGTTGTGTCACTTTCCTGACACAGGCACTAAAAGTCCAGTAGCTTCACACTGACTGGTGTGGCTCAGTGGACTGAGTGCCAGCAAGCAAACCCAAAGGTCGCTGGTTCAGTTCCCAGTCAGGGCACATGCCTGGGTTGTGGACCAGGCCCCCAGTTGGGAGTGTGCGAGAGGTAGCCAATCAATGCTTCTCTTGCACGTCGATGTTTCTCCTCCCCTCTTTCTCCTTGTCTTCTCCTCTCTCTAAACATAAATAAATAAAATCTTTTTTTAAAAAAGTCTGGTAGGTTCCACTTCCTGTTTCTTGGAATGCTCACACTTGGGACACTATCTTTAGGAATCCAGCCACCATGCTTTGAGAAGCCCAAACCACATAGAGAGACAATGTGTACACATTTCAGATGACAGTGTCAGTTCAGCTGCCATCTGACAGTTGGCACCAATTGCCAGCCATTCTAGTCCATGTGCCCAACATGTGAGTGAAGCAGCCATCTTGGAAATGGCCTGTCATACCCCAGCCACCCAGCTGATACCACATGGATAAGAGCTCAGCCACCTAGCCAAGCTCTTCCTGAACCTCTAATCCACAAAACAGTGAGCAAAATTACATGATTTTTTTCAAGCCTTAGTTTTGGGGCACTAGATAACCAGCACAACCAAACTATAATCATTGTTTCTCTGGCATTCAACTGAATAAAAGGAGTCAAAATTTGGGCTCTGTCTTGAGTTACTTTTCTCTTTTACCAGTAACACTTGATCAGGGAAAAGTAAGAACCTAATATAAGATGCAGAATGAAAACAAAAGTTGCTATTACAAAATTATCATTAATGCCTCAGATATTGCTCAGAAGAAAATTGCTTTGAGGGGTCCAGATAGGGTGGTATGAGTGCACAAGGACCCAGATATGATGCCTGAAGATTCCACAAGCAGTTGGAAAGAGTATGAGGCCTCCTACAGGAACAAGGAGTAAAGAAGGAAGATGGTGGCTGTGAAGGCCAATATGTTATCAGTGCATCAACCAAGGCAACAGCATACTCTTATGATCATATATTTCTTGTAAGAGGGAGAGAATATATTACAATAAAAACAATAAAAGCCACAATGTATGGTTGCTCCAGGTTGGCTGGCTGAAAATGAAACCAATAAAGGCAATTTTAGACAGATGCCTTTATCCATGCAACACAAAGTATGTTTTACTGTGTTTGTCTAGTTTCTGCCTCATAACAAACAACTGGAATTTTCAGTGGCTTACAACAATCAGTATCTCTGGTTGACAGCTATGAGGGCCAGCCAGGGTGTTTCTACAGCTGTAGACTGATTTCAGGCATTGGGTAGAGTCCAAGTCTGCTCCACATGTTTTCCACTCTGTTTGGACCAGTGACTACTGGGGCAAGCAAACTCATCCCAGACATTTAAAGGACATCAGGGCAACTCTTTCACTAACATTGCATTGACCAAAGCAAGCCCATGGCCAAACCAGCATTAGTCGGGTGGAGAAATGTCTACTCTAGTGGGAAAAACTAAAAAATCACATAACAAAGGGCACAGTTATGGAATTCCATGTCAGCATGGGAGGGAAGAATTGGTGATCAATTTCGACTTCACAAAGAGTTGCACAGATTTTCCAACTGCCCGATTGCACAAGAAGTTGCCCTGGAGCCACTAATGACCATAAAGTCACTA
Organism: Carollia perspicillata; assembly: GCA_004027735.1. Classification (NCBI taxonomy): domain Eukaryota; kingdom Metazoa; phylum Chordata; class Mammalia; order Chiroptera; family Phyllostomidae; genus Carollia; species Carollia perspicillata. The sequence goes on along the minus strand of PVKM010000092.1, from coordinate 47,773 downwards.
GATTGTTAAATACATTATTGGTTTTAAGTGCTTGATTATATTACACTAGTAAAATAAACATTATAAACCCTTTTTTCTTCACCTATGCTCATGCAGTAACCATAATCCACAATAATAACTAACTTTTGCATAATATGTTATACTTCATAACATGCTTGTGTATGTATTGTTTCATTGGAGATTGTAACAACCCTGTAAAGTGAGTGGGTGAAGCAGGTTCTTCTACCACCTATTTAGAGATGAGGATGAATGCAAGTGACTTGGCCAACATCATACCAGCAGTGACTGGGAGGGCATTTAAGCCCAGGCCTCCAGACTGGAGCGCCATGCTCTTTCTGCCCCCTTTCCCATTGCTCATTCCTAATGACCTGGCCACTTCTGGGACAAATAGTGTGACCTAACAGGATTTTATTAGATTGTTACATTTGTCTCTCTCTCCCTCCTTGACTTGATGATGTGAGAACTTTTCAGTTGTATATAAGTCTTCTGCACAAAATCTAGGGAAGACAGTGGTACCTGTAGGAGGATTAGTTGAAGTCTGGGATCCCTAGATGGTGTCTATACACGAAAAAGGATTTTACTGTTTGAATGATTTGAGTGGTAACTAACCAATCACTAGCCAGCTCAGTTAATATGTAAGTAGTCTCAGCTTTAAGTGAAATGACAGGTGCTGTATTTTACTTTTGTTCTACTGTTGACAAGACTGGTGTATATGATTCATAATCTCATTGGCACTTATTTACTGCACCTGTCTTATTACTGTAATAATAATATTTAATAGCAACAATAATAGGCCAATAATGTTACCAAGTAAAAGTAGTAACATGAGTTGTTCCAAAATAATGAGAAATGACACTCTTTATTAAGCTGGGTCCATGTCAATAAAAGAAAAAAAAGAATGACAGGTATATAACTTTCAGCATAAAATGGCCCCAATGAACTTGTAGGGATTTCTATCCACTACACCAGGATGCACTTGAGGGTGAGTTGAGGGATGGAGTATTGGGGAAAGGCAGGTTTTCCTTTATCTCTGTATCTCCTCTCCCCAGCTGAAGGCCCACCAAGATACTGGAAGTCTCTGCCATGCCCAACGCTTTGGCACTACACCCTCCATCTAAAATTGGAAGGCAGCACCAATCCTGCTTGTTGTGTAAGCAATACACTGCATGGACTCACAGAAGACTGGAGCTGGAAATTTCCTTAGGAGCACTAATCCAACACCTTCCCCTTGCAGATGACAAGACAAACACCCAAAAAGCAAAATCACTCACCCAATGAACCACAATGAGTTCTTGGCCTCTTGAGTCCCTAGTTCACAAAGGTCTTCATGTCTAATCTCAGTCTCATCAAACCACACAAGCTAGCTAATAAGAACAATAGGTAACAGATATTAAGTGCTTAACAACTCAGGCCCTGTTCTAAGTGCTTTATGCATGCTAACCCATTCTACAATGACAAGACTGGTGCAGACACAAGTATCTTCAATGCCAAAAGGCACACAGCTAGTAAGTGGTGCAGCTGGAACCTGACACAGCAGCCCCATCCTTTACCACTCTACACTGCTTCTCTAGAGCATTGTAGAATGCCTCCTTGTACCAGGCATTATTTAGATACCAAGGAGGCAATGGAGAGGAAGACATAGACTTGATCTTCAAGCAGTTTTCATCCTTGTGGAGGAGATGGAGCAGAAATAGAAAAGGAATAGATGCATTTGTTTAACAAACATTTATCGAGAATTATATTAGTTTCCTAGAGATTGTTTCCTAGAGACAGCATAAGAAAGTACCACAAATTGAGTGGCTTAAAACATCAGAAATTATTCTCCCATAGTCCTGGAGACTAAACTCTGAAATCGAGGTGTTGGCAGGGTCAGGCTCCCTCTGAGACTCTGGGTGAATCCTTGCTTCTACCTAATTTCTGGTACTGGCTGCCAGTGCTTCTGTTGTCATGTAGCATTTCCCTCCTTTATAAGGACACCGGTCATATTGGATTCAGGCTCAACCTAATCACCTCATCTTAACTGAATTACATTGGCAAAGACCTTATTTCCAAATAAGGTCACATTCACAGGTACTGAGAGTTAGGACTCGAGGGACACAACTCAACCCATAACAAGTATCTTCCATGTACCAGGCACTGTTCTAGGCATTGTGGATACTGCAGTGAATAAAATAGACCAGTAAATCCCTGCCTTGTGGAGCACATATTGTAGAAATATGCAAGAAGCAATAAATATGATAAATACAGAAACTATAGAATGTTAAAAAAGGAATTGGCTAGTGAAAAGCTACTGGCTGTGGCAAGAGCAGGTCTGGCAGCATCAAAGAACGGCAAAAAGATGAGTGTTTGGGGAGTAAGATAAATGAAAGGGAGAATAGCAGGAGATACAGTCAGAAAGGTCACAGTGGGCCACATCATGAGGGCCTTGTAGGCCATTTGCAAATACTTTGGCTTCACTCTGAGGGTAATGGAGACCCACATGACCTGACTTCTGTTTTGAAATGATTTCTCTGGCTGATTTGTTGAGAAATAACTGGGTGGGAAGAGCAAGAACAGAGCAAAGAGACCAATGGAGACGCTATCATGGTCACCCTGGTGACAGGTGACGGTGGTTTGGATGACGGAGGTAAGACTGGAAAGATGAGAAGGGGCGAGATTGTGGATATATCTTGAAGGTAGATAAATAATTCCAGGCCATTGTAAGTGTTCTACGGAAAAAATAAAATAGGGGAATCGGAAAGAAACGACTGAGAGGATGCTGCTTTACATTGGGTGGTTAGGAGAGGCCTCTTCAAAAAGTCATACCTCAACTGAGACCAAATGATGAGGAGGGAGCTATGCCATCCCTCCGGGGGAAAAAACATTCCAGTGAAGGAATAGGCACCAAGATGTGAATGAGCTTGGAATTTTGGGGGACACAAAAAATCAAGATGAAGTAGTGGAGTGCAAGGAACAAGGGAGACAGTGCTTGCAGATAAGCTTAGAGAGGTAGAGGGTGCCACAGTGAGGAATTGAGAACTGACTCTAATTGCAATGGGAAGCGACACCCAGGATCTGAAGCGACATCCAGGGTTTGAAGCCAGGAGGTTGTGTGGCCTGATATGCTCTTTGAAAAGGGACGATGTTTCAGTTGTTCAAGACGAAGGGAGATCTGGGGGTGGAGAGTGGTGATGGCTGCACAACAGTGTGAAAGTGCTCCATGCCACTCAACAAAACATTTTTAAATAGTTAAGATGGCAAGTTTTATGCTATGTATATTTTGCCATGATTTTTGTTAATTTTTTCATTGCATTTTTTTAAGAGGGAGAGACATTGATGTGAGAGAGAAACATCAATCAAGAGAAATATCAATTGGTTGCCTCCCATATGTATCCTGACCAGGGATTTAACCTGCAACCTCTGTTTATGGGATGACCAACTGAGCTACACCTGTCAGGCCCTTACCATGACTTTTTAAAGAATAGAACCATGTCATTTTGGTAAATAAATAAATAAATAAATAAAAGGCCATTCTGCAAATTCATAGCAAAGAAAGTGGAACAGAGGTGACCTTGGCCTGCGATGGGAAGCAGGTAGCCAGTTGGTATTTAATGTGGACCAAGCCTCAGTTTGGGAAGATGGGAAGTTCTGGAAATGGACAGTGGTGCTGGTTTCAGAGCCATGTGGGTGTCCTTAATGCCCCTGAATGGTACACTTAAAATGTTGAAATGGTAAAATTTATGCAATGTAAAAACACAAAAATACCACAATAAAAATATATTTGTTGTAATATTTCTTTAAAAAGATCATCCTGAGTACCAAGTCAAACATGAACGCATGAACTCTCGGGAGAAAGTCTAGACAGGCAGACCACCTGTGATGCTGAATTCTGTCAGTTATGCTCTCTTCCCTGTCTATTCTCCCCCTTCATTATAATATTCCAATATAACTTTGCAAAGGCCTGTCTGCCCACCCATATCCAGATGTTCCAGTGAAAATTTTAAGACATCTAAGTGTCAGCCCTGGCTGGTGTAGCTCAGTGGATTGAGCACTGGCCTGCGAACCAAAGGATCATTGTTCGATTCCCAGTCAGGGTACATACCTGGGTTGCAGGCCAGTTCCCAGCAGGGGATGCACGAGAGGCAACCATACACTGAGTAAAAAATAATAATAAAATAAAAAATAAAAATAAATAAATAAAAAGATGTCTAGGTGTCAAAGTCTCAAAGGAAGCAGTTGCTTAACTTCTGTCTACAGCTGATCAACATGAAAACGGCATTGAATTCCTAAGGCTCCAGAGCGAGTCCACAGCTGCCTTCAGGAACCCACTTCAGCATCTATCAGCCTTTACCATGATGGAACACGTTCTGTGTATCTTAACTAAATCCCTCTGATTGCACTTTAAGTCCATGTCCTCTCATTCTTGTCTCCTTGAGTCGAAAGACAGCTGGTTTCCGTCCTCTGCAAAATAAGGCGCTCCACTGCTTAGAGATTTCTGCTAAGGCCTCCTCTTCAAGCTGAACAGTCTCAATTTAAGCTTTTCTTCTATAAAACCTCTCTCTAAATGCTCCATATTCCCATTTAAATTGTTCATAACTGGAGTCAATTCTCTCTGAAGAACAGGAAGAACAAAAATATATAAGATTGGGGTAAAGGGAACATAATTACAAAGAATTATGGAGAGCCAGCACGCATGTCAAATTTTTACAATGTCATCAACACCATTAACAGCCATTTTTCTGAAGCTACCACCTTTCTAGGTTAATTAATAAGTACACGGTAGTTATGAATCCCATATGATCATAGATAATTGCACTTTACAATTCACCAAATATTGTTTATCCTCCCAGAATCAACAAAATATGGGGGAAACAGAGCAAATAGTAAGTGCCACTAACTTCACCTGGGTAACAATGGTTAAATATTCCATTTCAGTGGCAAATTAAGAAACATTCACCTATATAATAATGATCAAATTACAAAGAGCAATGACAGTTAGCCCTGAGTTGCTAAATTTGAGCAGATTCATAACAGAGACTGTGTAATGTCTGACCAATGAATCTTTGTAAAACACACAACTGCAATAGCATTGAAATATATTGTTTTATCTGTATATTGCATTGTGTGCCCACTGCCCAAAGTCAAATTGTCTTCCATCACCCGCTTTACCCTTTACTACCCCTCACCCCTCTTCCCTCTGGTGACCACCATACTGTTGTCTGTCTGTATCTATGAGTTTCAACTGTATATCCCACATGTGAATAAAATCATATGGTTCTTAGCTTTTCCTGACTGACTTATTTTGCTTAGCACATATGTTACTGGTAGGTTATGAAAAAAGTCCTCAGGCTCCATATTAATTCACTTTCAGAGCTTTTTACAATATTTCTCTTATGTTCTTTTTGCACTGGCCCATGTGTATATTAATGGAGCAGTAGTTCTCAGACTTAGGTTTGAAGACCTCCTATACTCTTAATTTAACCTCACTGAGAACTCCAAAGAGCTTTTGTTTTACATGGGTTTTTTCTACTTAGAAATGAAAGCAGACCTTATACAATATTTATTAATTTATCTTAAAATATGCCCTGGCTGGTGTGGCTCAGTGGATTGAGCACTGGCCTGTGAACCCAAGGGTCACCGGTTCAATTCCCAGTCAGGGCAAATGCCTGGGTTGTGGGCCAGGTCCGCAGTAGGGGTTGTGCAAGAGGCAACCACACGTTGATATTTCTGTCCCTCTCTTTCTCCCTCCCTTCCCCTGTGTCTAAAATAAATAAATAAAATATTTTTTAAAATAAAATAAAATATCAATAGACTGATTATATGTTAACATAAATGTTTTGTGAAAAATAGTTCTATTTTCCAAAACAAAAAATTGTGAGTTGAATGGCATTGCTTTATATTTCTGCAAGTCTCTTTAATGTCTGATTTAATAGGAGATAACTGTTTCATGTATCTGCTTCTACATTTGGTCCATTGTGATATCACATGTCATGTGGCCTCTGGAAACCTCCACTCTACAGTCAAGCAAAAAATGAGAATTAAAAATCAAATAGTTTCTTATTATTATGAAGATATTTATCTTGCATATTCACACTTTGAGAACCACTGTTAGGAGAGGTTGTAGGGACTAAAATTATTTCTGGGGAACTGAAATTAGTAAGGACAAATCCTGAAGATACTGGAAATTAGAGAGATCACATGGAAAGTAAACTATACCTCTTTTGTGAAATACCTTGTGATTTAAACTTACTAATCATATTAAATCTGTAGACAATAAAGTTTAACAAGATGGCCCCACTACCAAGTGTTACTCAAGCATTATCTTCATTTCACCTTGAGAGTTAGTTTTCACTGGATTAAAGAGAAAGCATCCTTGTCCCTTAAGGGCATACAACCTGACTCCAAACTCCCTTCAGCCTGTTCTTGTTTCTCTCTCCTTCCTTGTTACTAGATCCCAAACATAAATGGCTGTCAAGTGGCAAGGCAGGTGCCATATGAGGCAGACTTCTAAGCAGATTTTATTCAGTCCCAGGGAAATTTACATAACTTGATCTGTTCTGGACCTGAAACCAAACTCCTGTCTTCTCAGAGAAGGCCACAGATGTTTTTTATTATATTTTATTGTTTATGCTATTACAGTTATTCCCACTTTTTCTCCCTTTGCCCACTTCTACCCAGCACCACCTCCCACTCCCTCAGCCAATCCCCATATCATTCTTCTTGTCCATGGGTCTTGCACAAATGTTCTTTAGCTAATCCATTCCCCATCTTTCACCCAGTTCCCTCCACCTCCCCCTGGCAGCTGTCAGTGTTTTCCATGTATCTGTGCCTCTGTTTCCATTGTACTTGTTAGTTTATTTTGTTCATTAGATTCTGCATATAAGTGAGATCATATGGTATTTGTCTCTCTCTGACTGGCTTATTTCACTCAGCATAATACTCTCCAGGTCCATCCATGCTGTCCCAAAGGGTAAAAGTTCCTTCTTTTTTACTGCCGAGTAGTATTTCATTGTGTGAATGTACCACAGCTTTTCTGTCCACTCATCTGCTGAGGGGCACTTGAGCTGTTTCCAGATCATGGCTACTGTAAATAACACTGCTCTGAACATAGGGGTGCATGTACCTTTTGCGTTGGTGTTTTGGGATTTTTAGGATATGTTCCCAAAAGCGAAATATCTAACTATATCATGGTATAAGACAATGCTACTGTCCTATAGCCCTAAGATGTGAAAAATTATTTCAAGACTCAATGTTCAGTTATGTTTTTATTCCAGGAAATGGGAAAATATACATGAGTTCCTATTTTACCCTTTTCTACCTTTCACCCCTTCACACTGACCAATTAGGAAAAATGTGTGTGTTGGAGGTAGGCAGTATATTAATTTCTAGAAAGATAAGAAAAATGTCATCAATCCCACTTCTACTCATGAAAAACTAGTTATTCAACTCTTGGGACATATTTTATTTATCCATTGCTAAGTGTATACAAAAAATGTCAAACAAAAATAGCTTAATTGGCCCGATCCAGGGACTAAATCTCTGTGAACAAAGCCATATTCTTGTGGGGGGATGGCAGAACAGTTTCCACAAAATTAAATTGGAATATATGCTTATGTGTGTATCTTTCACCCTTTGTAACTGGAAGGAGAAAACTGGTTGGCTTTATCTTGTAGTAGAACATGTATTATAACCAAATGAGGTTTAAAAATACAAAAGCAACAAATAGCTTTTTTAAAAAAAATAAAAAGAACCCTAGGGCTCCTCCTTTGGATAAGATACCACCGGGGGCATTTTTTAAAAATTCAGTAAAATACTCAAATAGCAAGTGTCAAGGTATTGTGTATCCACCCAGTTGGTAAAATAAGTCAGTTAATTTGGCAGGTAAGTATTAAGTAATCATGCTGTCAGAATCGGGTGAGTATCAAAGGGAGAAAGACAAAGACTAAACAAAGGAGGAAAAATAAAATAAGTAGCAGATTATCAAATAAGTAAATAAAAATGAAAACTTCTCAATATTCTATTGTATCCCCCATAAACCAGCTCAGCCCTGCAGACTGTTTCCCTCCTGCTTGGGAGTCAGGAAAGCAATTTTGGTACAAGGAGCCTGAGTGCTTTTGAACTGTGCTGTTGAGAGTGGTTTTCAAAGGTTGGGGGAAGAAAGGCCTGGTCCCTTTAAGAATGAAAAGCTGGTCTCTGGCAAGCGGGGAGTTGTAGAATGGCAAAGAAGCCTGCTTCTCCATATGGTAGCTTTTCTCCTGAAGGAGGGAGCTGAATTAGAAGCATAGCTGCCAGGAAAAGCCTGACTAGAGACTATTGAAGCAGATTTTATTCAGGCCCAGGGAAATTCACATAGCATGCTCTTTTCACTTCTTAAAACAGAAAGTGTATGTGTAAGTGCATTGAAACGTCCCTCACTCTGGGAAGCAAGTGCTTTACACAGGGCTTGAGCACAGAGTAGACCCTGGACACCTGTTTGTGGAATCAAAAGACAAGATAATGTCTCTAGGCACTACCCACTATTAGCCGTTACCGTACTGTTATGCTCTGCAAAGAAACAGTGATTTCAGGCCTTTCTGATGTTAAGACCAAGTTGCTTTTCATAAAAAAAGACCAGAGAGCTTGAATAAAATTATATGGTAGAACTCAAAGGGATAGTTGAGATTAAGGTATGATAAATCTCTCCTTTTTATACTTATGGAAACTGAGGTAATGGATTTGCTTGAGATAATGTAACTAGTTAACGGCAGAGCTAAGAATAACCCAGACCCCCTAACCTTCCCATGTAGCATCAAGTGGAGCTATGGTAATGAACCTGGATCCATGGATGGACTTTAAGTCCCAAACCTTGTTCAATAATGTACGTGTAAGCTTCCATGTGCATTGTATCTGTTGGGGAGAAGGGTCAATGAAGAAAACTTCTATGTTCATTGTTGGCCATGGAGTCTAGGCCCCAGTTTTGTATTTCAAAATACATAATTTTACCACTTCAGAGACTGATTCACACCCATCAAAATTAAAGTAACTGAGCTACCAACCACAATGCAAATGTGTTCTCTTGTGTTGTATTAGAGTGGTACTAGGCTGCAATGTCCACCCATAGCTTCTCTCTTCCCCACCCCACCTCCAACATTAACCTGGGCACAAATATCAAGTATTTCAAAGTATTTGTGATAAAGGGATGATGTAGAGGAATTGTAGCATTGCGATTAGGAGCACAGGCTTTGATCCTGGCCCGATGGCTCAGTTGGTTGGAGCATCATCCCATATACCAAAATATTACACAGGTTCAATTCCCATTTGGGGCACGCATATGGGAAGCAGCCAATCAATATTTCTCTCTCTCTCTCTCTCTCTCTCTCTCTCTCTCTCTCTCTCTCTCTCTCTCTTTCTCCTTTCCCCTCTCTCTAAAATCAATAAACATATCCTTGAGTGAAGATTTAAAAAATAAATTAATAAATAAATAAACACAGGCTTTGGGGTTAGAGCATCCCAGATCAGAAACTTAACCAGCTTGAGCAAGTTGGTAACACTGTCTAAGCCTAGGTGTTTACATTCCTGAAACAGAAGTGATAATACCAACACCTACTTCATAGCATTATTGTAAAACTTAGGGCAAAAAATGGAAAACACCTACCACAGTCCCTGGCACCTATTAAGTGCTCACTTCATGACAGCTATCTTCACTATTAATAAGAAAGCAGACTGAGGCCTAGAAGAAAAATGAACATGAATCCACCTTTTCTGTAACCCCAAGCAATGGCCCCCAATCTGGCTTCATGGATTTTGAAGGACAACAACTGACACACAATCTATTGCCCTTAACCTCTGCTGTACTAGCACATTGAGGCAACCATTATGAAGAGCAGTCTGGCAGAATTTAATCCAAGCACTTGTGTACCATATGATCCAGCAGTCCCATTCTGGGAATATACCCCAGAAAAATGCACACATGCCCCAAAAGGGGACATGTATGAGGAGTGTTATCTCTGGTAAAGGAAGGTAGAGCAACCTAAGCATCTATCACAGTAATATAATGGGTACCTGGAATGTGCAGGGTGTGCACTACTGCACATCGTGCAAGAGAAGCAACAAAGGAGATGGGCATATGATAACATGGATAGATACTGAGGATGTGGTCATTCTTTTTTAAAAGCTTTTTAAAATTTGTTTTTTACAGAGAGGGGGAAGAGAAAAGGAGGGAGAGAAACATCGATGTGCAAGAGAAACATCAATCAGTTGCCTCTTGTGCACCCCCTACTGGGGACCTGGCCCACAACCCAGGCATGTGCCCTGACTAGGAATCGAACCAGTGACCCCTTGGTCCACAGGCCGGTGCTTAGCCCACTGAGCCACATCAGCGAAGACAAACCTATATATGCTGATACATACGAATTTGAATATAGACATTAGACACATTGGAATCATGGGGGGAGGGCAGGGAGGAAGGAAAGAGTGAGAAGTGGTAGTAAAAGGGAAGAAAAGAACTAAAAAATCAAAGAAGGGGAGGAAGAAAGAAGGAGAAAATTGAGGGAGCGGAGAGCCGTGTGTGTTTTAATGGTAATAGTGTATTTTGTATTGGGGAATATAACTAAACTCTCCAATACACTGAATAAACTGCACCAACAGATGGCTGCCAATAACACTTGATTGGTACACCAAACTTGGTGCAATTTCAAAACTACATGTTTGAGAACTTCAGGGGTATGTCCTATTTTCCAATAACTGAACTCCTCCACTATTCATGTCGCTCACTTGACTAAATTCCCTTTCTTCTTTTGTTGTAAACATCCCAACTTGGAGAAATGAAAAGGGAGTGTAGTAAATGAAGAGGAATGGAGAAGATTAGTCCATTAATTTTAATGTTAATCTTCTGAAATAAAGTCAAACAGTGAAAGAGACAATATGTACTGTGATGTATACTTTCACCAAAAGAGGCCAATTATCAATATTTGAATGCTTGCACCATCATTTACTCATCATGGACTTACAAAAAAATCAGTAAAATACTCAAATAGCAAGTGTCAAGGTATCGTATATCCACCCAGTTGGTAAAATAAGTCAGTTAATTTGGCAGGTAAGTATTAAGTAATCATGCTGTCAGATTCGGGTATCTAAGGGAGAAAGACAAAGACTGAATGAAGGGGGGAATATATAAAAGAAATAAGAAGGGGACCAAAAATAGGCATAAGGAGAAAATAAATACAGTGTGACAGGTTCAACAGTAGGATGGATGTCTCCATTCCATCAGAGAGAGATTATCCTAGAGATAAGGACAAGACACCTCAAAGTGGAGCTGAGGGTTTTAGCCCATCGGACAGAGACTATTAATAAAAGTGAATTGTGGATTAAAGTCGTCTTTCAATGTCACCTTTCTCTTTCTATCCCAATGTTTACCATGCTCTACGACATGCTGGACAGCATACAGAGCACTCACATACAGGCAATGCTTTTGTCTCTTCACTGCCTGGGCCAGGGCAGTGGAAGACTGCCACTGTGAAAGGGCCAAATAGCAAATATTTTGGCTTTGCAGGCCAATGATAGTACCATGATAGACCTCTAGGAAACAGAGGAGCAAGGAAGTAACTTCTAAAAGGTCACAATATGGCCTCAGCTCCTCTCTTTCTCTCCCTCTTACAACTAATCCATCAGCAAATCCTGTTGGTTACTCATCCCTAATATATCCAGAATCTAATTTCATCCCTTTGTTGCAACAACCCTATTGCAAACCACCACAGTTTCTGGCCAGGACTACTTGTAATAAATTCCCAGTATGCCCCTGCTTCATTCCCTGTACCACCATACTTATACATACATTTCGTGCTCTATATCTACCTCACTTTTTCATGTTTTATTGTAAAATAGTTTTAGACTTAAAGTAATGTTGCAAAAAGAGCACAGAGTCACCGTAGACCCTTCGCCCAGATTCCCCTATGTTAATATCTTATGTAACTGCTCTGGCCAGGCAGCTCTGTTGGTTAGAGCATCATCCCAACATGCCAAAGTTACAGGTTCAATCCCTGATCGGGGCACATATAAGAATCAACCAATGAATGAATAAATAAGTAGAAAAACAAGTCAATATTTCTTTCCTCCACTCCTACTTTCTTCTCTCTCTCTAAAATCAATAAATGAAAATTTTTAAATCTCTTATATAATCATAGTTCATTTATCAAAACTAAGAAACATACATTGATACATTACTATTACCCGAACTACAGATTTTATTTGGATTTCACTAGCTTATCCACTAATGTCCTTTTCCTGATCCAGCATCTAATCCAGGATAGCACGTTGCATGTAGTTGTCATGTCTCATTAGGGCCCACCAGTCTATGGCAGTGCCTCAGTCTTTCCTTGCCTTTGATGTCCTTGACCCTTTGGAAGAGGACTGCTCAAGAATTTTGTATCACATCCCTTAAGCCTGGTTTCTCTGATGTTCTTTTGTGATCAGATTGAGGTTGAACAATCTGGGTAACAATACCACAGAAGTGATAGGTTCTTCTCAGTGGATCATATCAGGTGTGAAAAATGTCTTACTGTTGCTAATGTCAACTTCGATCACTTGGTTAAGGTGCTGCCTGGTAACTTTCTCCACTGTAAAGAAATCATTATTTTCTTTTGTAATCAATATCTCATGGGGAGATACTTTAAGACCAGGCAAATATCCTGTTTCTCATAATGCTCTGTCCACTGATGAAAGTATCCACTGATAATCCATGGATAATTCTTAATAATAAGAGTTATTATTGTGATGTTTGCCCAATTATGATCATCTATCATCTCCATTCCTTCTACATTTGGCAACTGCAATTTCACTGTAAGAAAGAGCCACCCCTTCTTTTTCATTAATTAATGAAGCAAGTAAACTTAGTCCCCAGCCAACTCACCAGCTGTACGCAGCCCTTACAAGCAAACACTGGAAAGTCACCTAAATGAGCCCAGCCCAGATTGCAAAATCCTGAGGGAAAAAGAAAACCATGCAAACATGGCTGTTGTTTGCAGGTACTCTGTTTTGGAGCAGTTGTTATGCAGAAATAACTAACCAGGACAGTGTCTGCAGTCACACCTTATCACACTCTGCACCTTGAAAAAAGCTGACTATGCTCATGAGTCTGGGCTATCCTGGAACAGGGAGAAAAAGCAGAACTTCAGGACTATTCCAGAAACCTTTATAACACAATTCTAGTCATTTTGTCCCAGAGGGGCTGGTGAGCCTGTACATCCAGGCTCTCTTGAATGAAGTGAATAGAAGACATAGTTATAAATTTTTATAGATATTGAAAAAAATGAAGGGGTAAAAGCTGTTTTTTGTTCATCTGATTACAAATAACTGAGATACTCTCCCCTCCCTGAAAAAAATATCCTCTTGAGGCCCCCTCACCACTGCAACTAAGGTTTCACTGGAGAATGACGAAAACTAATAATAATAATTACAATAAAAATTAAGTTTTTGAACATCTATATGCCAAGAATTTTGTTTTATGTGCTTAATGAGCACAGTGTTTACAGGCGATAGGGGCCTGGCAACAAGCCATGGAGGAGGGCACCAAGACTTATGTGTAAATGTAAGTGCACTGGTCACCTCCAGAAGAAGCAGCAACTTTAGAATCACCACTCGAGTCACACCGCAGGCTCAAGATGTCGGAATGTGCTTTCCACTGGTTGGATGTGTAATGTAAAAACAATGTCAACGTAGCAATAACAAGAGTCATTGCTGCCATTTCTTGAGCACCTGCTTCCTCAAAAGCCAAGGAAATGGCCTTGTTTTATTCTCATAACAACCCTGAGAAGATGCTGCAATGCTCCTTTTTTTATAAATGAAGAAACTCAGTGAAGTCCTGGGGCTAGTAAATAATGTCATCAGTGTTGGTGCCCAACTATCCCTTCACTAACTTGTGTCTTTCTAACCATCAAACAGCCTAAAATAAACACTAAATAGAAGGATCTAAAGTAGAGACTCAGTCTGGGGCCATAACTTCAAGGGTTCCATGAACCTTGAAATTAAATGCCTGAAGCATATAAGCATATATTTATATTTATATTTATATTTATATTTATATTTATATTTATATTTATATTTATATGCACACACATTTAGGGGGTTATCTATTGCTTTTCTTTGTCTTACATGAGTCCCTGATTCCAAATAAGACTAAAACCCTAATTAAAAGGAGGTCCACACTAGAAAATGTAATAGCCAACATCAAACTGAGTGTTAACAGATTAAGACAGGCAATGCCCCAATATGTGTGATGATGGCTGTTCATCTGAACCTGCCTCTAAAGTTCACTGCATCCCAAAAGAACCTATTTCTTTATCCACATAATGGCCTCACACACAGCACTGCCAGGTTTTCTGAGAGTGCAGTTAAACCTGCTTTGTGGCAGTTACAGGGCAAGCTCTGCAGCACCTCGCCCAGCAGAACATCTGATGACCCCAGAGTCTTGGTGAGCACTGGCTTGGACACCACCCTGTTCAGAAATGGAAGTACAGGGTGGAGGAGTAGTAAAGGGTAAAGAGGGTCAAATATATGGTAATGAAAGGAGACTTGATTTTGAGTGGCGAGCACACAATACAATGTACAGATCGTGTATCATAGAGTTGTACACTTGAAACCTATATAATTTTATTAACCAATGTCACCCCAATAAATTTAATTAAAAAAGAAATAAGGGCACAAATGGATAGCTGCTGCAGGACTCTTTTAAGCTTATTTTTCTACACACAGGGATTGGATTCTGATGCTGGTCCAAATAGAAATTAGGTCGGTTATTCCATTTTTGAAAACCTGGCATGAATACCTTTCTTTAAACACATTCATTAGGCAAATTGAATATTTTCCAAATAGGAACCAGAGGGAGATTTCCAAGTCTCATTCAAGTCCACAGCTTGATCTTGCTTTTCAGTCTAATTGCAGAAGGATCCGCTGGTCACTCACAGTCATTGCTGTCTCCTGCCCACATTCATGATGTAGAGTTAGCTCAGAATAGATGTTTGCTGACAATGTTGGAAGAGCTCAGGTTCTTGTTGGAAAATTCATCTCTCTGTGGAAAAGAGAGGTGCTAGACCTTTCTCTGCCAAACAAAGAAAAGAAAAGGAGGGGGCTTGTGTCTTTATTTTTGCAAGGCTTGGAGGAGAGGGCCAAATCTCAACTAATACCAGCTCAGCTCTTCTCCTGGCCAAGTACCAGGGTGAATTGACAGGTACAGGTCAGCCTGGGTATTGCCCATAGGAGGATGACCCTCAGACTTGTCATTGCCTTGTCCTCTTAAATGGTAGACATGTTCCCTCCAAATGCACAGCTTGTGATGATGGTGCACTGGCGGTGTGGGACAACAAATACTCCCACTCTTCCTCAGGACTAAAATCCCTAATCTCAGCTGAGGGGAAACCACTATGCACTCTCCTACATTTTTGTCCACTTGCCCAGATATTTAATATCTTCACACAGATCTTGCATGGTGATGAGCAGTAGCAACAGCCTAATAATTCCATGCTGCTTGACAAACCCATATGGTCCATTATCTTAATTACTTCGAGCTATTCATTTTAAGTTCAAGCTGTTCTAACTCTTAGTGTTCCTAAATACACTTTCAAAATTAAAACCCTTTTTAAGGCCTTTACCTCATACTTCAGATTAAACTGGGGGGGGGGGAAATGTTCAAATCCATTCTACTAACCCCAAGACCTTTCCTTAATGGAAGCCAACTAGGATAGATTGAATTTTTGTTCCCAAGTCTTCACTCCCTATCTGTAATATAGAATTATAAACCCACAGCCTTTGCCATTTGGCTTTGCAGTAGGAGAATTTGCAAAGTGAACATCTCTACCCAGTTAATTTTAGGCCTATGCCTGTGACTTGTTTTGACCAACAGAATGTAGGTCAAAGTGATAGTGTGTCTGTTACGAGCAGAAGTTTTCACACATACAGCAAGTTTTCATCAGCAACTTTTCTGCTTCTGCCATTCACCATGCAAAAAGCATGTCTCAGATCACTGCTGTTCCTTAGTCTTAATCCCACGGACATGGAGCAAATGTGCATGAGGCCCAAACCCTGGGTCCAAGCCCAGCTGAGCTTAGCCAAGCCCAGCCAACCCGCAGACCCATGGACAACAGATAAAGGAGTATTTTTGTTACCTACTGAAATATCCAGGGTGTTTGTTACTATAGCTAAAGCTGATTAATATGTCTTCCAAATCCAATGCATCAACAGGTTATTTTGTAAGTTATAAACCACAAGAATTAACAAAGGTATGGGACACCTGTCCAACGCTGTTCCTAACAAGTAAACAAGCAGAAAGAAGTGCCCTCATCAAAATGCCCAGAGCCATGTCACCTCATTGGAAAACAGCATTCTATTTCTTCCCCTTATACAATGTACAAGAAGGCATTTCACTGGAAGGAATTTCAGAATTGTTAGCCTACATCTTTCTTCTTTAATCCTGTATTTAAAGGAAAGGTGACAACACTTTTGTTTCCTCAAACTTTCTGACACACTTGATTGTTTGGGGTGGTTTGGAATATCCAAAACTAAGGCTTCCCACTCTTTTATAATCTTGCTCTATATGTGAGAAATATTCGCAGCTGTTGTAGTGAATCTTGAAATGAGTATACAGTGTAAGGATCCTAGGTTACCAGTTGATCAGAGGAAGACAATGAACTGAATGATAAGCAAGAAATGACTGAAGCCTCCAATAATATAGATAATTTGATGACACTAGAAGCAGAGCAGAGAATGCCAGGCCTTGGCATTGATTTTTAAGAGCCTTCTTAAATCCATCTGTTCTTTATAATATTAACCTATAGTCATAGTTCTCAATCTCTGAATTCCCCTCCCCCTTTTTTCATTTTTTGCTTCTCTATTTATTTCATACAAGACCGAATAATATTGAGCTGCTGTGAACTGCTGAGTTCTGTTTAGTTCCTGGTATAATTGGAAACAATTGAATTTGAATGGCAATTTGGTTTTCACATCTTTTATTTATTAACGTTCTTCAAAATATAGAAAGTAAAAGGGTAAAAACAGTTTTACATAATATAGAGGATGTCAAGAACAGAAAAAAATGAGGACAAAGAAAAAATAGAAACTGAATAAAAACATGAGTTTAATTCAATCTAGAGAGTCGCAGTTTTCACATGTTTGTACTAATGTATATTTCTCACCTGAAGCAGTGTTACTCCATAAATATTATAGCTAAAGGGCTCATCCATTTAATAAATAGACCCAGTGATCATGCAACTAATGTTCAGAGAGAGATAAAGCTTTTGCTTTGGTCCCCACTTAAAATGTAAGGATAGCAAAGAGTAGATGCAGCTTGCTGAAGTCCATATGTAAATGGTTGGCCACCATCGTATGCGAAACTACTATTTGCTCTGTTGCTGGCACACAGAGGTGTGTTCAATTTGTTATGCGTGCACTATTCTGTAAGCACATCGTACTTCAATAGAAAGGGCTCTTTAAATTTAAACTATAGAACAAATAAAAATATAACACCAGGTCATTGTGTTTCCTGGGCTTTGGCAGTAAATGTACTTATGAACTAGCTATGCAGTGGTCAACTATGAGAGAGAATTAGCAAAACAAATCCAGAGAGTTTCACAATCCACTATTTAGAAAACCCTTCCTTTACTATAACTATACAGTTCTCTCTCATGTACAAATGAGTGGAAAGTATGGTGTGTATTGTCCAAAGCATGTGTGGTCTTCTCCATCTCTTACCAGGTTTGGAAACCTTCCACTGGCCCTTGCCTCCTGGGCACTAGATCTGCATCCTGATTACTCCTCTCTGTGACTCAAGGCCCAGGCTCTCAAGGCAAAGTGCAAGGGTTAAAGTACCAGCTCGGCCCCTTACTCGCTATACAACCTTGGGCAGGTATTTAGCAACCCCATCTCAGCTCTGTCACCTAAAAACTGGAGACAATAATAGTACCTACTTCCTGGGATTCTTGTGAAGAAGTACATGCCCAGTACCTAGGAAGCATTCAATAAATGTTCAGTATTATCATAATTTCCATGGTAATGGTTCAATATGTAAGACATGAATAACTGAGAGAAGAAATTGCTTTTTTCCATAAACATTTTTAAATGGCTGAAGTGTCCATGGCACCAGTGTACCAATGTTTGCAATTTACTTTAAAATGTGCCCAAAACAAGCTAAATTGATGGATGGACATCAGGATCAATAGATGGAGAAGTATGTGATGAAACAAACATACTGAAATATTCATTATAGGATCTAGACGATGAGTATGTGTGTGTTCACAGCACAGTTTTCCCAATTTTTATGTATATAAATGTTGAAAAAAACAAAGGAAATCTGAGAAAAGTACATGACATAAATATTTAAATTCTGTATAATTACTAAGTATAAGCAGAGACCTCTACTGTACAACATCAAGTTAAATATAAACACCTAATTATGGATTTTTCCCCTCTTTCTAAGCTTAAGTGTTCAAGTTCAGTTTTCCTTTCTGATTTTAGAAAAACCTTTGCATTCACCCTAAATTCTTCTATCTTGTCAGATGTTCCAATGAATACTTCTTTCTCATTTTGTTTATGAGCAGATTTTGTGTTCAAAGCCTTTTTCCTACATGAAGTGATAAGAACCACAAAGCCCACCCAAGAAAATAACAGGAAGGATATGGATGGGGCCCTTTCTCTGTTTTAACAGCCCAATGGGCATGATCCATTTATCACAGAGATCGAAGATACTTATATTTTATCTATCCCTTAAATTAGGCAAATTCTAAAGCTATTTAATTCCAAGAATACATTAATTCTCCAGAGAACTGTAGTTTTCTTTGTTCAAAATTCTATCATTGTTATCTCCTTTTATAAAGAGCTTCGTATTTGGTTCATTATTGTTTGGACCAACAAAATGAGAGAAATCTCTGGCAGACACAGTTGGTTTGCCTTCTCCACAGCCTGTCCCAACCTTCTTCTTTAGAAGACTTATAGTCTTCATAAGACTATATATAGGCCAAAAACAAAAATTGAGGCAAGGTGGAATCCCAATGAGCTATGGTGGACTTCCCATCTCTTAGTTAAAATAAAGTGATTGGAAACTGAAAATGTCTAATAATTTCTATCATTTGTGGATGCTGTGGCAATTGTAAAACATGTCCACAAATTCCATGTCCTCCCATCAAAAGCTAGGATGCATCTACATGCAAGGCTGGCAAAACAGGTTGAGAAAATGAGTCTCTGGTTTTTCTCAAATCTATAATAAGAAAGTTATAAGGAATATAAGGATGGGAATGAGTTTTAGGTAGTCAGTCAGAATTGTCTGCCACAACTCTTCTCAGAGTCAGTTGTGGGTGTCTGCTCTTGTGGTGAGCCACCCTGTTCCATTCCCCTACCTTCTGAAGGGGCAAATGCACAGGAGTCTGAGTCGCCCCTTTCCAGAGTTCCAGAATGGAGACTGACAGTGACCCAGAGACACAAGTAAAGAGACTCCAGAATGACCACATAATGTCACCGCCAAATGAGACATCAGCTCAGGAGCCAGAAGACCTCCTAATGGCAGTTCCCCAGGCCTGGGTTCCATAGTAGTCTTCTAGGACTCCACAGAGAGCCTTGGTGAAGGCTGTGTCCAAGCTGTGGAGACCATGCCTGGAAGGAATCCTCTCACCCCTGCAGACTTCAGGTGGTTGTTCAGAAAGTTCCACTATGAGGATGCACACAGGCCCAGGGATGTCCCCGGGCATCTGCTGGAGTTTGCTAGGCTGTGGCTGAGACCTGATATTCACACAAACGGGCAGACTGTGGAAATACTGGTGCAGGAGCTCCTGAGGGGCTCAGAGCTCAGGTGCAGAAAGGTCAGCCTGGGGTCAGACTCACTGGCTAAGTGTCCCCGCTCACTTCTTGCTCTACCTACATATGAGATGTTTGGTTAAAGGTTCTTTGTTGCAAGTTCCTACTACAGTCATGGGAAATCTGAACCTGTTTTCTTTGAGTTTGCCTTTGACTGGCTGTTAATAAGAATCCATCAGAACCCCTGCTGGACTTCTTTCTGCCTGCGGCAGTTCTATTTCCTGGGACTGTGAACTCCAGAAGGAGTTTCTCTGCCCTCTTGTGAGGACAATCAGCCTGCTGCTTGTTTTTGCTCTGCTCCGTTTTGCACTGTGACATCCTTTATTATATTCTTTTTATGTATCCAAAGAAGTAATTGCTCTAACTTCCAGAATTCTTGATTCTTGCTGTTGTGGCATGACTGGCAGCTTCTGTAACCCCGCCAGTCCTTGAAATATTAAAGTTTGGTCCTAAATAAAAATGTTATTCGGTAAAAAAGAATAGTCTGCCACAAATATCTTTACAATAAATACAAAATCAAATGACCAACTTATTGCTAGAGAGATAAGAAAGAACATAGATTTATTTTGCTAGCAATCATTTTGAGGGGCAGGTGTTGATTTATCAACACCTGCAAACAATTTCTACTCATGTTATATAAATTTTGACTTCTTTTATTATGATGCTTTGACATCAATGCCTCTCCCTATGTGGATTTCTTTTTTATGGCTTTGTCTTTGTTTGGGTTGTTTTATTCGAGGTATAACATACATACAGTATAGAATGTGCTCTAGTTTCAAGTGTACAGCTTAATAATACATTATGAAATATGTATACACCAGAGCTACAACCACCAGAGCAATATCTAGATTGTTACCATCATCCAGAAGTCTCTCTCATGCCCCTCACAGTTAATGGCCACCTTCAAGGATAACCACTATTCTGCCTTTTATTCTGAACTTCACTTTAAGGATTTAAACAGTATTTTGCTTTTGTGTCTCGCCTCTTCCACAATATCTATGATAATTAGCAGGGGTTTTTTGTATATTTGTTCATTTTCTTGTGTGGAGTATACCATTGTATCTATGTATTATAAATTATGTACCCATTCTCCTATTGATGGGCATTTTAGGTGGCTTCCAATTTGGGACTATCAGGAAAAGGCCACTATAAATATCCTATTTCTTTAAAGACTTTTATTTATTTATGTATTTATTTATTTAGAGGGGAAAGAAAGTGAGAGAAACATGATGTGTAAGAGATACAATGACTGGTTTCCTTCTCACTCAACCCCTATTGGGAACCTGGCCTGCAACCCAGGCATGTGCCCCAGCTGGAACTCTAACTGGTGACCCTTTGGTTTGCAGACCAGCACTCATTCCACTGAGCCACACCAGCCAGGGCTAAACATTCTTACAACACCTGTCTTTTAAGGACATGTGAGCTCATTCCTCTTGGATATATATCTAGAAGCGGAATTTCTGGATCATGGAGTAGGGATATATTCAGCTTTAGTGAATATTGCTAAACCATTTTTGCAAAGTTGCTGTATTCCCCCATTTGGTTGCAGCTTCTAAAGCATTAATATGCTCTCTGATGCTACCTCATCTCACCAAAACAGTGCCTTCAAAGGGAAGTCTTACAACACATAATCTTGCCTCTCTGATTGGCCTCCATCATTCTTCCAGCCTTTCTCTGTTGCTCTAACTATGAAGACTAGACTGAAGGAACCTACACTAAGTGAATATTTATAGCTGTCCTATGACCTAATTAAAATATAAGCAGGTAAAGGCAAATGATTTTTAGGTCTGCTTTCATTTCATCTCATCTCATAAACTTGAGTAAGTTTTCTGCTTTTGTTCATGCCTTTGTGGTTTAAAAAAACGAATAAAACTGAACTATGGGCACGTTGTGAAAATAAATGAGTAAAGTTCTTTAGGCTTCCCGGGGACAGGAAGGAGGATGGGAGGAAACTGTTACAGAAATGTAATCATTATTGTAATCGGCCTGCAGTGCTGTGAATAAGTCATAATTATCTCACAATCTGAGTTAATGCTGTGATGCTTTCTCTTGTCGTGTCAACACGTGAATGTACATACATATCAAGAAGACCCACAGAGCTGCTGCATTGCTGAACACGCCAAGCCCTCACAGTACAGGCGTGTTGACCTCACACTCCAGGAAAACATTCCACACCCTGAGGACCGTGGGGGCCTTTTTACCCACAGTGTTCTTACCTTTCCCTATTCAAGTCACTACTGATTTGGTTTTTTTTTCCTTTGGCCTAGAAAACCCGATAACATTCAACTGTAAAAATGACTGATTTATATTGGATGGGGAAATATTTCTGACATTTGTATAGGTGCATCCTTAATTTAAACTTACACAAATCCAAGAGAAAAATATTGTATTCTCATGCATATGAATGTCCCCAACCTCATCTTCATTTCATTCTTGTAGGTTGTTAGAGAATATTCCCCTCTACAGGAAAAAAGAAAAACAGAAAACTGAAGCATAAAATAACAAGAATGAAATTTACAAAACTTTTGGGTTCATGAAAAGGTCTGTGTCAAGTGTGCTAAACTGAATGCCAGTAGCTTCATTTTAGACCAGCTATTTTGTTTTCCCAGACTTTTTTTCTAAAACACATCAGGAGGCAATGCTAAACCAAGTGGTCCCTGGAGACAAAGCTCACGGTTCCCTTGGATGCTCTTGTGTCTTCACACCAAGACTTGATTGACACCCAGTCCTTATTGGACCCCTGACCCGTTAATGAGAGGCCCTGGAGGAGAGGGGGCCTAGTCACTGGTAGTCATTTCAAGCTCTCCAGATGTTTCTAATGTACAGCCAGATATGAGAATTGCTGCAGTCAATCCTGCCTTACACCACAGGCTATAAGAGGAAGGCAGCATTGCCTAAACAGTGATAGCCACATTCAGAATATTACCAATGGGATCTGCTTGATTCTTAAATGCACTGATCAAAGGACAGAGTGGAAGGGTAACTTTCACTGATGCAAAGCATAAAACAGGTTGAACACTAACACATTTCTCCAAAGTCGTGCTTCATCCAAAAAGAGAGAATGAGGAAAAGAATGACAACAGCAGGATGGACAGCCAACCAGGCTGTTCACGGGGGCCATAGTAGTTCTCAGCGCTCATCCCAATGTTGAGCAAAAGTGCAAACATTTGGATGTGGGGATCTGGAAGTGCTCAATAGAGGCTGCCTAACCAGAGCGTGGGCGCTGATCTATCTGGGACTATGTTGTCTTCATAAGAGACCCACCAGCACAGCCCCCTATGAAGGGTTTTGCGTGTATGTTGATGCATTTCGTAAATACAGGAGGAGGGAAAGTTTTGTGTCTCGGTACCAGGGGCAGGAATAAGACATGGGAAGGGAAATGGAGAATAACCTGGTATTAGTCCTCCAACTGGCCTTAGGAATCAGAGCCCAACAACCAATCAAGAGAAGCAGCGCAGGAAAAACTAAAAGGAGCACTTTAATTAAAGATTCTGTGAGGCATGACTTGGGGGGAGCAAAAGCAATTCTTTCCTCTCCCAAGTGGCACAGCCTGATGCAGAGCTAGAGAAAGGGGTGGTCTCTGTACTCTATAATGCACAACCACACCTCCCAAGGATGAAAGCCCCTGTGAGCATCAACTATCCCCTTGGCACTCCCACAAGAGGCAACGCATAACAACCAGAGGCACCATCGAGCAGAGTCAGGAACAAATGCCATTAGTGAGGAGGACTTGGAGCAGGAGAGAAACAATGCGACTAGACTCCGTGATGATCTGTAAGCACATGCAAGCCTCCTCCTAATGGCTATCAGAAACCCTTTTGGGGAAAAGGGGTCTTTCTGGAGGCAGAAGTCCTATGTGAGCTAGGAAATCTAGATTCCCACTGTTGATACAATGCCATCTGTATCCACTAGTGAGGCCCAGAGGCATTCATGTCTCAGTAGTTTATTGTGTGATATTGAAAAGAAAATAGACCTGCCAGATATACAATATAAGTATCCTCTTAAATTTTTTACCTCTTTTGGTGAATTAATAGACTTGTGAATAAAAGAAGGCTGTATAGCAAGGAAAGTCATATTGTTGGAAAATTACTCAGAAAGGAATCAAATAATTTTGACTGTGTTTCTTAAGGAAATAATTTTTCTTTTTCAGCATAATGCCTATTGGAAAGTTCTGAATTGACTGGTAAGCCATAAAATCCCCCACCTAAAGTCCATTAGCAAAGAAGATCATAGAATCAGAATAGATGAGAAAATATATCTTTGAGAAGATGGGCAGTAAATACCACTATTCTACTGTCACATTCTTGAGCTCATTCCCACCATTCAAGAAAGCAAAACTCGGTTAGGACTCTGGAAGGACTTACAGGTTGAGGGATAAAAAAAAAAAAAAAAAAAGAATTAGAGGCAGTAAATGGCTCCTATCAACTGATGGTCAAAGGTGCCAATTCAATGCCAACAAGAACCCCCAATTTGGGGTGTGGTAAAGCAGGAAAATTTATTCACTGCAAACAGCTCAACAGCGAGGTGGCATAGCTGTGAAAACAGCATAGCTGTGCAACAGCTCGGAAGTCAGGCAGTCCTGTGCCAGGCCCCTCTCTGGCTAGGCAGCTCTGCTCTGGTGAGAACTCTTCTGTGTTTCAGTGCTAACAGGGTACACACAGTTCTCACTGGAAAGTGCGCTCTCTGAGCTACAGGGGAGCTGGCTAATATGAACAGAAGTCTCCACCCCTGGTCCCTGATTGGTCTGTCCTCATGCAAATGAGGACTCCAAATCCTTACAGTTTGATTCATCAGTCCAAAGGCACTCTCCTGATTAGTCAGAATAGAACTGCTCTGATTGGTTAGAGCTGTGCAGCTCCGATTGGATGGGGAAAACCTCCATCCTATTGGTTGAGATAAGAGTCGAGGAACTCCTTCATAAGGACTGGCTCAGATGGCAGAAACAGTGCAGACAGGGGTAGGGGCAGATGGCTTGGTGCAGAGGCCGCTCTGCAAAGTGCAGTTTGCCTGAGAGGCTCCTGTGCAGAAATGGCTGCTAGGCTCTGCCTTTATTGGAGCCCAGTTAGCCACCAGGAGTCCTTCTTAGTACATGTGGTTTTTCTCTCAGGGTTCACACTCCTGATAAACTCCTTGTTTCTCATTGTTAGGATTTCAGTTCTCATAAATGAAGCCACCCACATTGGGCTTTATGTGTTGCCTGAGTATAGTGGCCTCTGCCGCACACACATTAAAAAATGTGGCCTCACAGAGTGAATCCTAAGGGACTAATCAGCTCACAAAAATGCTAGCAAACAATCGCAGGTTAGGGAGCAAATTCCAGACGACAAGCCTCAGTTTCAAGGTCTCCATTTAATAACTTCCACTAAATACAATTTAGACAAACTCATACTTGTGGTGTTCTGAACAGGGCCATCCATGCCACATTGAAGAAAAGTCAAAACATTCCACAACTGACTGAAGTTAAAGTGGGGGAGCTCTTTTTTTTTTCTTATTGGATGCCTTTTTTCGTTTGTCATTTTAAATTGTTTTTCAGTTACATTGCCCCACCTTCCCCACCCCTTGCTCTCCCATCCTCAGTCAATGCCCTCCCTCCATTGTCCATGCCCATGAGTCCTCTATTGGGGTTCCTTGGCTTGCCTCTTCACCCTCTTTCCCTCCTTACCACCCTCCCATCTCCCCTCTGGTCACTATCAGTTTGTTCTTTATTTCCATGTCCTACACTTCGTGAAAGCTCTTTTTTCATATACTGAATTTCCCTTTTACTTTCTTCCACTCTGAGGACAGAGATATTTTCACATTTTTGGCTCTTGATCATAGCAAAAGGAAGAAGTATCCATTTTTCAAGAAAAAAAAAATTACAGTCCTGAAAAGATACAAATAAACAACCAAAGCTTTACTCTAACATTATGTGTGGGGGTCCAGACCACAGGACCACCTTGCAGGCAAAACTACTTTATACCGACCTGGTCATTAGCATGCCTTGATAATTAGAATCCTTTGGATGAGGTCCAAGACAGAATTCCATCCCCAATTCTATTTTAATATTCAGAGCACTAGAGAAGTGCCAATTTGTTTCCCAAAACAAAAATAAGAGCCACCCAGGGGCTCTATTTTCTAAATGAAATCATATTTAATAACCTCCAGCATATCATTTGTATAGGCCAAAACACTGTTGCTATCCCATTGAGATTTACATTAGACAGAGAAGAAATGGAAAGTTATAGTGCAGCTTTGTTATTAGCTGGGTTTATGCCCTAAGTAGTGGTACAGAGCTCTTGCACCTAGTATGGAAAACACTGTTGAGACTCAAGGTCCAAAAAGGGTCTCTCTCTGTCCAGAATCTAAATGTGAGACAAGAGGAAAAAGAGATGGCCTAACCTCCAATGCTCCACACAAGAGGGCCAGGTAAGGAAGAAGCAGAAGACTGCAGATATACCACCCCAGCTTTATGACTGACCTCTGAACAAAAGAACTCCAGAAGCTGGGATGCATGAAACTCCCTGGCTAACCTGGAAGGTCGATACAAGTGAAACATTTACTTGAGGTAGAGTTTCCATGTACTAACAGTGCTATCGGTGAGAGGGGAAATGTGCAGCGTGTCCATGAGCAAGCTGGTAGTGGGACATTTGCCATATCAGG
Source organism: Carollia perspicillata (assembly GCA_004027735.1). NCBI lineage: Eukaryota > Metazoa > Chordata > Mammalia > Chiroptera > Phyllostomidae > Carollia > Carollia perspicillata. The sequence continues at coordinate 21,343 of PVKM010000092.1, read as the reverse complement.
CTGACAGAGGTAACCAAAGTTGCTGGAGAAATTGAGATCTAGGCATCAGGGTTCAAATCCTGAGTTTCCCACTTACCAACTTTGTGACTTTGCCAAGTTCTCTCTCCTAAGCCTCCATTTCATCATCTGTAAAATGAAGCTGATAGCAGAACCTACCTCATTTGGATTAAAGGAGTTAAAACACTTAATGAATGGACCAATGCCTGGTGTGCAATAAATAGTGTCAACATGAGCTATTATCATTTATAACTTTTTCCAGTGGCTTGATATCATTATCTTTAAAGCCAGAAATGGGCCCTGGCTGATGTGGCTCAGTAGACTGAGCGCGGGCCTGCGAACCAAGGGGTCGCCAGTTCAATTCCCAGTCAGGGCACGTGCCTGGGTAGCGGGCCAGGTCCCCAGTAGTGGGTGCACGAGAAGCAACCACAAATTGATGTTTCTCTCCCTCTCTTTCTCCTTCCCTTACCCTCTGTATAAAAGTGAAGAAATGACATCTTTAAAGAAATAGAAATTTTAAAAACAGCCAGAAATGGATTACAGATTAAAAACAGGACATTAAACACAATTGGTGGTGGTGGTGATGAGATTGATTGGGCTGGAGATGAAACAACACAAAATAGCATATTGGAATCAAATGAATCTTTCTCTAGCAATTGACAGAACATAAAATGAAAATAATGTACCTAAAACGCTCTCACGATGTCATTTAAAGACAATAAAATGGTGGCTGAATTATAGGCGGTAAGCTTTTATCATGTTAAAACAGTGCACAAGTCATCAGCAGAGTTGAAGCAGTGAAAATTTTAAAAATAGTTCTGTAGTCCTTGCCAAGTTACAACACCATTTTGAAACAACACACAGTGAACATAAAAATAAGGCTCTTGGGTCTTTCAACATAAATTAAACAATTTAATGTTATTGAAAAAATTATGCAAACAAAATATGAATCTGATTATATAAATACACATAGGATGTTTTAAAGCAAGATGCCACAGTGCACATAGAGAAAAGCTTACCAAAAGAAGCAGACAGTTTAATAGAAAAATGACCAAAGATTTAGTCAGACACTTCACAAAAGAGGATATCCAAATGGGTGTTATAAATGTAGGGAAAGGGACCCCACTTAGTCATCAGGGAAATGCAAATTAAAACTGTAATACCATATTGCTGCACATCCACACAATAGCTAAAGTGAAAAAGACAATACCTAGTGTTGACAAGGGTGTGAGGCAACCAAAACTTTCCTATATTTCTGGGGGAGAGGGTTCAAACATTTTAGAAAACTGTTTTTCAATGTACTGTAGTTGAACATAAGCATTTTGTATGAGGCAGCAATTCCATGCCTACATATATACCCAACTGAAATGCATAGAAATGTCCACTGAAAAGCATGTATAAGAATGTTTATGGCAGCACTGTTCATAGCTGTCAAAAATAGGAGAAGACCAAATGCCTGTCAATAGGAACATGGATGAGAATAGTGTGGTATACTCACATAATGGAAGATGATACCGTAAGGAGAATAACTGAACTACAAGTACACAAAACAACCTGATGAATCTCATGAACAAAATGTTGAGAAAAAGAATCCAGCCCAGAAGACCATGTACTGCATGATTCCATTTACATAAAGTTTAAAAACAGACAAGTCTATTTAATGGTATTAGAAGTCCAGAACAGTGTGTACTCCCAGGAGACAGGGACGGAGGCAGCACCAACAGCATCTTGGGTTCTGGTTACACTGGTTTGTTCACTTTGTGAAAATGCATGAAGCTTTTCAGTTAGGATTTCTGCACTCCTCTATATGTACGGCATATTTCAATTTTAAAAGTTTGCCTTTTTCTCAAAAGTGCTTTGTAAACCCTGATCTACTAACAGTGCAACACAGATGGAAGTTCCATGAAGGGAAGGGGTATCTGTCTTTGTTACTCACTGATGTGCCCTAAGCACCTAGAACAGCACCTGATTCATACTAGGGAGTCATTAGATATTTACAGAATGAATGGTAAATGAGCAATGCGCTCCAAGCATATAATTTGTACCATTATCTGAAACAACTGGAAGAGAATCCCAGAATGCATGTATGTGATGAATCTGTTCAAAGGCTGTTATGTGCAATCCACAATGCATGTGCATAAGAGTAGACAGTTGTGTATTTCTCCTCTTTACCTATTTTTATGTATGTTCTTTCAAGTGACTATTAAGAAGACTTTTTGTATTCAACAGGAATATGTCTCTTTAAATATGTTGATAAGTTTCAATATATTACCAAACAGTTAGTAATAAAGTAACGAGCCCTTTACTGAATAAACTGGAGAAGTAAGGGCTTTGATCAATGCTGGTGCCATAATGTTTGCAACTGCAGTAGTTCTTATATCAAAATAGGGTTGAATAATGTCATACAAACTGTCCATTTTATTAAGGAGCAGACTTTATTTTTTTAAATATCTTATTTATTCACTTTTTAGAGACAAGGAAAAGGAGGGAGAAAGAGATGGAGAGAAACATCAATGTGCGAGAGATACATTGATTGGTTGCCTCTCACGTGCCCCCAACCAGGGACCTGGCCCGCAACTCAGGCATGTGCTCTGACTGGGAATCAAACCGGTGACCTTTTGGTTCTCAGGCCGGCACTCAATCCATTGAACCACACCAGCCAAGGCAAGGAGCAGACTTTAAATTGCAGACTCTACAAAGGTGTTTGTAATTATATAGGCAGCAAGTATCATAATTTCCTTCTTCATATTGAAGGCCAACAGCTGTCTCAAAGCAAGGTGTAAGTACCAATTTTTCAAATAAAACAAGAAACCGGTATTTTTTATGATGGAATTTCCTTCAAAGACAGATTCTCATTTCCTCCTCCTTCCTTCAATAATGGAACAGCTGACTTCCAGCCAAGATGGAGGCATAGGTAGACACACTGTGCCTCCTCCCACAACCAAAATAAGGACAACAACAATTTAAAAACAAAATAACAACCAGAACTGACAGAAAATTGAGCTATATGGAAGTCAGACAGCCAAGGAACTGAAATAGACACATTCATTCAGACCGGGTAGGTGGGACGGAGTGGGCAGCCTAGCGGAGAGGGGTCGCAGATTAAGAAGTGGTGACACAGGGTGTGCAATGCAACCCCAGGCACGCGAGACAGCAGCAGACAGACCCTGGGTGTGCCGGCAGTGGCTGGAAGACCCCGGGTGTAGGGTGGCAACGGGCAGACAGAGGGAAGCAGTGATTGTGAAGCGAGGCACTGCGTGCAAGGCTGCTAGCTGACTGGGCGGCAGTTCCACATTTTGCACAGATAACTAGGGAGCAAGACAGACCACACAACCCAGGGTCCCAGCGCCGAGTCATAAAGCCTCAAAACATGATTGAAAACACCTGTGGGGGTTGACGTGCAGGGAGAGACCCCCAACCTCACAGGAGAGCACGTTGGAGAGACCCACGGGGTCTTAGAACATACACAAGCCCACCCACCCAGGATTCAGCTCCAGAAGGGCCCAGTTTGTTTGGGGGAAGTGGGGAAAGGGACTGAGGTCTGACTGAGCAGAGCAAGCACCATTGTTCCCTCTCAGACCCTGCCCCCACACACACACAAGCGTCACAATGCAGTGACTGGGTTGCCCTGCCCTGGTGAACACCTAAGGCTCCGCCCCTCATACCTAACAGGTGTGACCAGACTAAAAAATGGCTGAAACAAAAGAACAGATCAAAGCTCCAGAAATAATACAACTAAGCCACCAAGAGATAGCAAACCTATCAGATGCACAGTTCAAAGCACTGGTGATCAGGATGCTCACAGAATTGGTTGATTTTGGTCACAAATTAGATGAACAAATGAATGCTACAATACGGGAAATGAAGGAAAATGCACAGGGAACCAATAGTGATGGGAAGAAAACTGGGACTCAAATCAATGGAGTGGAGCAGAAGGAAGAAACAAACAACCAAGCAGAAAAGAATGAAGAAACAAGAATTCAAAAAAATGAGGAGAGGCTTAGGAACCTCCAGGACATCTTTAAATGTTCCAACATCCGCATTATAGGGGTACCAGAAGGGGAAGAGGAAGAGCAACAAGTGGAAAACTTATTTGAACCAATAATAAAGGAGAACTTCCCCAATCTGGCAGAGGAAATAGACTTCCAGGAAGTCCAGGAAGCTCAGAGAATCCCAAAAAAGTTGGACCCAAGGAGGAATACACCAAAGCACATCATAATTACATTAGCCAAGATAAAATGAAGGAGAAAATCCTAGAAGCAGCAAGAGATAAGGAGACAGTCACCTATAAAGGAGTTCCCATCAGACTGTCAGCTGATTTCTCCAAAGAGACCTTACAGGCAAGAAGGGGCTGGAAAGAAGTGTTCCAAGTCATGAAAGAGAAGGACCTACATCCATGATTGCTCTATCCAGCAAAGCTTTCATTTAGAATGGAAAGGCAGATAAAGTGCTTCTCAGATAAGGTTGAGTTCAAGGAGTTAATCATCACCAAGCCCTTATTTTATGAAATGTTAAAGGGACTTACCTAAGAAAAAGAAGATAAAAAAACATGTATAGTAAAAAGACAGCAAACTCACAGTTATTAACAACCACACCTAAAACAAAAACAAACTAAGCAAACAACTAGAACAGGAACAGAACCATGGAAATGGAAATCACCTGGGGGGTTATCAACAGGGGAGTGGGAGGAGGAGAGAGGGGGAGAAGGTACAGAGAATAAGTAGCATAGACAGTAGGTAGAAAATAGACAGGGAGAGGGCAAGAGTAGTGTGGGAAATGTAGAACCTAAAGAACTTATGACACATAGACATGAAGTAAAGGGGGGTAATATGGGTCGGAGGGAATGTGCAGGGTGGAGGGGGATGAAGGGAAGGAAATGGGACAACTGTAATAGCATAATCAATAAATATATTTAAAAAATAATGGACCAGCTGAATTGCAGCTGAACTCATCACCTCCTAGCCAAATACTACATTTCCCGATTTCCCTTGCAGCCAGGTATGAACATGTGACAAAGTCCTGACGATTGGGATGTCAATGACAATGTTATGTGCCTCTGCTGAGTCATGCCTACAAAAAAGGGGGAGTGTTGCTCTGTGGTCCCACATTCCCACTGTCTGGAGTGTGGATTCATAACCATCATAGACATGAGTAGGAAGCCAAATGGGACTGGCAGAGCGACAAGACAGAACATGCCCATGGCGCTCAATGACCTGCTGGAATACAGCCACCCTCTCAGCTCTGGACTGTCTTCCTCTGGATCATTACATGAAAGAGAAATAAACTCCCATTTTGTTAAATCACAATGCTGTGGAGTCTTTTTTGTTATGAAAGCATACATTAAACATTAATGAATAAAAAAAAATCCACTAAAATATCCCTGAAGTAGCACATAATACACTCATTTAGATAGATTTGTTTCTCATTTCTCCACTCTCTGAATGTGGCGGGCAGCATAATGATCCCTCATATTTCTCTGGAGCCTGTGAATGTTACTTACATGGCCAAAGAGACTTTACAGATGTGATTAAGGATCGTACAGATGTGATTAAGGATCATGAAATAAAATGATCCTGGATCATCCAAGAGGATCCAATGTAATGACAAGGGTCCTTATAAGAGGGTGGCAGGAGGATCAGAGACAGAGGAGGAGATATGAGGACAGAATCGGAGGTTTGAGGGACGCATTGAGAAGATGGAGGAAGAGGCCAAGAGAAAAGGAAAGAAGGTAGCTTCTAGAAGCTAGAAAAGGGAAGGAGACTGATTCTCCTTTAGAGCCTGCAGAAGGAATTCAACCCTGCTAATGCCTTAATTTTATCCCCGTAAGACTCATGTCAGACTTCTGATGTCCAGAACCATAATAAATGTGTGGTTATTTGTTATAGCAGCAATGGGAAACAAATACATTGAATATGCTTCAGCCACATGGGCCTTTCAGTTTATCAAACACACCAAGCTCTTTAATGCCTTAGAACTACTGTCCACACTGTTCCCATGGTCTAGAATTGGCTGGAATACTCTGCCTTCTTCCAAATTATTAAATGGTGGCTTCCTTCTTGCCATCAGGCCTCATCCTGAATGTCACATGCCCTGGCCACTCAATCTAAGGCAATCACCCTTATTCTCTCTGACAGTATACTGTTCTTGTCCATCATAAAATCCCATTATTTGTAATTCTTTACCTAGTTGTGTGTTTACTTATAGATTATTCATCAACTCTACTAAATTATGAGTTCTATGAGTCCTAGAATCTTATCTATTTTCTTCATCATTTGTGAATTGTGGACCTAGCATGGATACCCCATAAACATTTGGCTTTTTAAAATTTTTATATAATTTATTGGGGTGACATTGATTAATAAAATTATATAATTTTCAAGTGTACAATTCTAAAATACAGTATCTGTATATTGTATTGTGTGTTCATTACCTGAAGTTAAACATCTATTAAACGGAGGTTTAATATGTCCAGCAAATCAATTTAGAAATAAGAGTTACACTATTACCAAATTTAAAAATGGAAACTAAATGTTAGAAATGAAACAAAATAGAATTCTCAACAAGAACAAAACGTACTTGATTGTCATAAAGGTTTGAGAAAATATCTCAGGAAAAAAGGACATTCAGAGGTCAAAGATTCCTTCAAACAATATCAGAAATTGTGCCACAAGAGAGACTTTAGTCAGTTAGAAACTTGTTCACTAACTTGCCAAATTGTACATTCACTGGTTGAAAAAAACCAGCTTTTTAGATATTGCTAATAATTAGCTTTGGAACTGAAAGGTCTCATAATTACTCTTATGTGATTCTAGATGAGCCGACATTCAGGTGAGTCAGAAGTCTCTATGGCAAGCTGCCCTGGCCAGGTGGCTCAGGTGGTGGGAGCATCATCCTGTACTCTAAGATTGCGGGTTCAATTCCCAGTCAGGGCACATACGTAGGCTGTGGGTTTGATTGCCAGTCAGGGCATGTATGGGAGGCAACCAATCGATGTTTCTCTTTCATCTCTCTCTCTCTCTGTCCCCTCCCCCCTTTCTTCTCTCTCCTAAAATCAGTACATGTATCCTTGGGAGAGGATTTTTAAAAAACGGATAAAGCAAAAGAAACAAGCATTTATCTTGCCTTCCTTTACAATGTCTACCTCGGAGTCAAAGAAAGTGGTGAACGAGGAAAACTCTCTCCAGAAAAGTATTCCAGCTAATAAACAAAAAAGAAATGACAGAATTAGAATATTCTCTAATGAATTAAAGGACCTAAACAATGATCATTACTTGCTGCTAACATTACAAAAAAAGAAACCACCAGATATGGTGGGGCCTCTTACATACAATTCTACTTACGAAAAAATTCTTGCCAAAGTATCAAACCTGAATCTGAGCAAGCATCTGTATCTACCTACCAATTTACCAGAAATACAAGGAACATAGGAAAATGTTAAATGACACTGCAGTGAATGCAATTGGCAAAATCTACACTCTGAAAACTGCGACAGCTTAAACAATCCAAATTCTTCAACAAATAAATAGAAATTTAGAAAAATAAATTCACGGATTAAGAGAAATAAAAGATATCAGAATAAATTGGATGGAAATCAATTTTGTTTGAATCCCATTTCAAACAATTAGACTGTTAAAAAAAGATGTTCATTGCACAACTGGAGAAATTTAGGCACAGACTGAATATATGATGATTTTAAGAATTACTGTTTTATGGATGTGATTATGGTATTGTGATTATGCTTTAAAAAGAATATTTGTGGTATATATATATATATATATATATATATATATATATATATATATATATATACACAATGGGATATTATTCAGCCTTAAAATGAATGAAGTTCTGACACAGGCTACAGTATGGATGAACCTTAAAGATATTATGTTAAGTGAAAGAAGCCAAACACGATGTACAAATATTGCATGGCACCACTTATATGAGGTATCTAGAGTAGTTAAATTCATAAAGACAGTAAGTAGAACGGTGGTTGCCAGGGGCTGGGGGAAAAGGGGAATGGGGACTTATTGTTTCATGGGTATAAAGTTTCCATTGGGGATGATGAAAAATGCTGGAAATGAATGGTAGGAATGGTTGCACAACAATGTGAATGTACATTATGACACTGAACTGTACAGTTAAGAATGATTAAATGGTAAAGTTATGTTCTATATATTTTACCACAGTAAAAAGAGTTCTTATCCTTTACAGATGCTGAGGTACTAATGTCTGTGATTTGCTTGAACATATTCACGGTGGGGAAGTGAATGAGGGTGAAAATGAAACCAGAGTTGATAACTGTTGAAGCTAAGTGATAGGTTCATGAAAATTTATGCGAGTCTCTCTGCTTTTATTTTATTTTTGTAAAGATTTATTTATTTTTAGAGAGAGGGGAAGGAATGTCAAACAGAGCGTGTAAGCTGGCAAAGCCATTCTGACCCACACACCAAATGTTACAGGATGCTCTGGTGTACCTGCCGAGTTCGCTGTGATGGGATCTGACCCATGTTACAAGTGTCCCACTTGAAGTGAGAAAATGAGTATTTGTATGTTGAGGGCAACACAGACAGGATACATTATAGTGTAACAAATGTAGTAAAAATATTGAGACAAGTTTCCAGGCTCACCTGGGAATATACTACTGACACATCACAAGAGCCAGTATACTTGTATTTCCATAGCTTGTAGAAAAACACTCTGCCTTCACAATTCGAGAGAAACCTGCACTCCAATGACACCCACATCTTTTAATTTTGTCTTCTAAACTAAAACTCTCCTTTTTTGTGAGTTTTGGGCATCATTGGTGAGGGGCGGGTATTCCAGGCAAGAAATTCACAATATCAAGTCTCTTTTGCTTTCAAGTCAACGTCATGTGGCTTATCATTAATATGCTAATCCTTCATAGATAAACCATATGAGTATATAACATACATTTATGTATATACACAAAATATATACATAAGTTTTCATCATTAAAATGTTAATTCCTCCCAAATTGTCTCTCTCTTTATATATGTATATATACATAGACACACACATTTTTATATACATTTGTGTATACATTTAATACAACCCAACCAGAACCCTAAAGGACTGGGTTGGGAAGAGGGGACAGTTATTCTGAAGTTCATAAATGAGAATAAATGGCTACAAACTGATCACCAGGGCATTTTTAAGGGGAAAAAATAGTGAATGCTCATCTTATCCAATATTTCTTTAAATTTATTTTTAGAGAGAAGGGAAGGGAGAAAGAAAGAGAGGGACAGACACATCAATGTGTGGTTGCCTCTTACTCACCCTGCACTGGGGACCTGGCCCACAACCCAGGAAGTACAGGGTGGAGGAGTAGTAAAGGGTAAAGGGGGTCAAAGATATGGTGACAGGAGGAGACTTGACTGTGGGGGGGTAAACACACAATGCAATGTACAGGTGATATAGGGTAGAATCGTGCATTTGAAACCTATATACTTTTATTAACCAATATCACCCCCAATAAATTTAATAAAAGAAAAAAAAATTAAAGAATGCTCATTGAGATGTTTCCAAAAGAATGGAAACAAATTGAATCTCCATGAATAAAGGAATGCTTGAATAAACTGTCACTGATTTTATCCAGGTAACCAGGCTATACGATGTAACATTACATTTACTTCAAAAGAATGCCAAGGAAAAAGCATACCTTTACAATGGAAAGATTTGGTGGTCATTACCTCAACCAAGTTATCCAATTACTTAGTCTGATCTTATGCAATAAAGGTACAGAATTATCTATGAACTACATTTGCCAAATATGATTTTTCCCCTACTTACAGTCATTACCAAAATACTAGGCAAAGTTTTGGCAAAGCAATGGCCAAAATGGTTTGCCAAATTTCAGAAAACCCAGTGAACAGAGGAAAAACTGAGTTAAACAATACCCCAAGGAAGTAATCAGACACATACAGGATGTGGGATATTCTGCGTGAGAACTGATCTGGTCTCTGCCAAAAGTCAAGAATAAGAAAAAATAGGTGGGAAACAATTTATTCTAAATTAAAACTGATTCAAGTGGCATAAAAGTAATTGTCATGTGTGAACTTTGATTGGACTCTTATTCTAAAAAAGTAGTTATAAAGAGATTTTAGGCAGAATTAGGGGAATTTTTTTTCAAGATTTTATTTATTTTTAGGGAGGAGGAGGGAGGGAGAAACAGAGGAAGAGACACATCAATGTGTGGTTGCCTCTCACATGCTCCCTACTGGGGACCTGGCCCACAACCCAGGCAGTGCCCTGACTGGGAATATAACCGGCGACCCTTTGGTTTGCAGGCCTGCACTCAATCCACTGAGCCACACCAGCCACAGCAGAATTAGGGAGATTTTAATATAAACTGCATATAAGAAGATACAAGGGAATTCTTGATTTTTCTAAGGTAGATGATAATGGTCTTGTGCATATGTATGAAAAGGTACTTATCTATTTAGAAAACACATAATGAAGTATTTATGGATAAAATATCATAATGTCCAATTTACTTGATCTCAAATCATTCAGGAAAAAATAAATATCAGGCCGTACTGCATCAAATTGCCATTTTTGTACATCAAAACAGTTGGCAACTCTCTTTTCATGGCTCAGCCTGACAAATGGGGGCAGGGAGGTATGAGCATAAATATAGTAAAATGTTAATAATGACTGAATCCAGATGAAGACTATACAAGTGTTTATTAGTATTATTGTACCTTTTCACAATAAAATTGAAGGTAGAAACAAATTTATAGCTATTGGCCTGATGGTTAGATGATCTATTATCAATTTTTTTAATGCTGACAAACATGTATAGAAGAGATCAATCAATGAGCACAGGGACAGCCTATATGCTTTTATAGATATGCCCAACCATAAAGAAAAGCGCTCACTGTGAATTAAGCTATTAATATTGTTCATCTGAGGATGGTCAGAATGGAGGGAATGGATGAAAGGTAATAACATCTTCTTTATGTATCTCTGAATTGTTTCACTTGCAAAAATAAGAGTGTTTTACTCATATAGTTTTTGAAAATCTAACTTAAAATATACACGCAACACATACAGAATCGCCCAGAAATTAGGGGTATAGATTATTTTCAAATAGGGTTTTGCAAAAATGTCCCCAAAGATTTTTAACCCTGTATTTTACATTTAGATCAGCATTGACAAGATATATATATATCTTGATATATCTTGATATATATATATATTTTGATATATATATATCAAGATATGGATATATATATATATATATATATATATATATATATATATATATATATATCCATCCTGTGGCCAAATCCCACCCTCCACCCATTTTTGTAAAGTTTAGTTAGAAGATAACCAAGCCCATTATATATATTGTCTATGGCCAATTTTGTGACACAATGCCCGTAGCTGGGTGGTTGTGAGAGACTACATGGCCCTAAAAGCTTAAAATATTTGTTATCAGGTCCTTGACAGAACAAGTTTGCCGATCCCTGGTTTAGATGATTATCTTTTTTAAAAAAGATTTTGTTTCTCCATCTCTAGAGAGAGGGCAGAGGAGAAAGAGAGGGAGAGAAGCATCAACATGAGAAACAAACAGTGACTGATCAATAGGTCGGCTGCCCCTCACAGGTGCCCCAAACAGGGGTGAACCTGCAACTCAGGTACATGCTCTAACTAGGAACCGAACCAGTAACCTTTCGCTCTGCAAAACAACACCCAAACAAATGAGCCACACCAGTCAGGACCAGATGATCATCTTAACAGATGTTCTGGGTCATCTGGACAGACTGCCTTATAATGGAAGGCTAGCATCCTATTTCAGTGTGCTAATCTTCAGATGAATTTGTAATCACTCCAGCCAAAGTAAGGTTGCTTGAATTGTGACCTACTGAAAAAGGGTATAGGTAGCCTTAAAATGTAGTTCAGGAAAAGGCCATCATCCTTTGCTATAATCCTTACCTGAGGATATGTTTACTTATTTCTTTTAGAGAGAGAGGAAAGAAGAGAGAGACAGACATCAACCAGTTGTCTTCAGTATGTGTCTCAACCAGGGATCAAACCCGCAGTCCTTTGGTGGAACAGATGATGCTCCAATCAACTGAGCTACCCAGCCGGGGCAATCATCCTTTACTTTAAATTAATGTTGTTAATTTAAATGTTACGGGTATATGTTTGCTTATGTTTCATATATGTCACTTGATTTAGCTTTATACCTGCATAAGAACTAAAAGTAGAAGGATTTATAACTGACGTTACGCTAGCATATAACCAAAATAATTTAAGTCAACCCTAGAGTCCAAGAGATTTTTTTAAAGGGTTTGAATACATAGGTCTGAAAACTCCCATAGTAACAAGTGTATAATTAATTACATAATGAAAAGAACTAGAATTGACTCATATTTGAAAAATGCTCCCTTTTAATGTTGAAATCAAACCCAAGAAAACTGAAGCTAAGAAATCTCTCTAGGTCTAATTAGGTGTCTGGAGTCTTGATTCAAAGTTGTATTTGAGATACCTGTAGCATGTTAGGCCAAAGTCATTATATTTGCTGTATATTTAAATAATACACTATAGTATATAATGGAATTTCCTTCTTTGGATTTCTTTTTCTTTTTGTAACAGGAGAGTCAAAACTGCCTGTGAAGGTTTAGCCCATCTCCCCTCTGGTTAAGAAAGTGGCCTATTCTAAATCATCTCCAGACTCCCACCTATATTTTGACTTTATGACCAAGAAAGAAATTCTTTTTACCTTCACACACAATCCAAACACTTCACACACAATCCTTCAACACCAACACTCAGTTGATGTCCTAAACTTTGTAAATGACACATACACAAATGCTTTGAGCTTCTAATGCAGATTTTAAGCCTGACTTTTTTCAAAACAAACCAAAATAAAAAAACAACTAGGAATTTTAAAAGGCAACTGTATCTGGGCACAGTTCAAACACTTGTAAAATGATCATGGGCGAAAATTAACTCTCCCGACGACCCTGTGACAAACACACCACACACAATGCAGTCAGACTCCAGGGCTCTGCCTCTCAGCGGGCTTCTCAACCTGAGAAGCCAGAACGCTGCGAAACAAGATGCATATCTGCAAGGAATATGATGCAATAATCATGTGTCTACAATTCCATTATGGTATAATTAATCTTAATTACACATTAAATTCTGCCTGAATTAAAAGACTCACATAGCTTGAATCTTGTTTGTGTTGCCTATAATTTTAGCGTGTTATTTTGAGAAATGTAAAATAATAAACCTTCTAAAGCAAACTGGTGACTTTCAGGACCCTGTTCTTTGGGGCTCTTATAACTCCACTGTAGTCAGCCCAGCCCATTTTTCCCCATTTGCCAGGACCAGATGAGAGTGTTTTGCACCCCTATCTCTGATTTTCAGGCTGAGAGGCAGTCAGCACATGGAAAAAGAAGCCTGGATTGCAGAGCCAGTCACCTGATGGCAGGGGGCGTCACCCACACCTCTCCCTGTGTTTGTTTCTCCACATCGTTCTGAAGGCAGACTAGAGACTTGGCACTTGCCTCCTTTTCTGTGCACCATTGTGAGAATTTCCTGGGTTCTCTTTCAATCTTCCCCCTCTTGCTCCTACAGGCACTTATTAACCTTTTTGGAGCTTCTCCAGGCACACCCAGCAACTCCTACAAGAGCAAGGAATCTTCTTAGAAGGCGGAGAGCTGCACCCACGGCAGCACCTTTATTATGGTACAATTCAGACACAGCCTGAATTTCTGTGAGACCAGTATCATGAGATCATTTTTCCCATTTGTACCTGTTAAGTACAAACGGAACTTAAGTGAGGAGTTTTTGAAAATTTTCCAATGGTGATAGGAATTCAAATGTTCTACATCTTGCTCAGGGGAAAGAAAAATGACTGGAACTATTAGGAAAAACTTAGTCTCTGGAAACATAAAAACCAAGCCATGGTTTATACATTTTAGCAGGACACATTTTGAGCCTGGGAAGGACACATTTTGCTTCTCTTTGGAAGGGAGAAGAAAACATTCACTGAGAGCCCCGTGCCAAAGAGATGAGAGTGCACTAAAAACTCTCAGCAGAGGAGCTGGAGCAAAAGTGGGAAGAAATGATGGCTGATGCCCTGAGGAGGGAGGACACTGAACCCCTGCAGTGAGAAGGATGCTTAAAGCATGCAGTGGCTAGAAAACTGGAGGCTCCACAGGAAAGCTTCATCTACTCCATGAAGCCCAGTAGCATCTCTCCATCCTTCCTTGCCAGTATGGTAAAGGGGGACATCTACTCTAGGCAGGGACCCTCAAAATCCCAGAGAAATGTATGAACTCAGTGTCTGTCTGTCTGTCTGTCTGTCTCTCCTTGATTTTACTACCTTTTCCAGGGATGCTATTGAATTATAAAGCTTCCCTTTATGAAAGGTATACCATGTTCATAGATTGAAGGACTCCATATTGTAGAGATGGCAGTTCTCCCCCAGGGGCCAGAAACAGACTCACCTGTATACTGTCAGCTGTTTTATGAAAAAGGTGGAGGCTACTAGAGTACTGGTAATGTGCTGTTCCTTGATCTGGGTCCTTGTTACATCAGAGTATTGAGCTTGTGAGAATTTAACAAGCTGTACATTTACAGTATGTGCACTTTTCCGTACATCCACTAAAAGTTTGGTTCTAATCCCTTTCTAAGAGTCAAATGATGTTTTTCGAAGATTAAACTGTTATTGTTCAAAGCAGAAAAATAAAAGAAAATGCTCAAAATCGGATGAGTTCAATGGTGATTTGGTTCCTAGTTTCTCTTTTATACCATTTTAAATCGTTTGCCTCTTTTAAATATCTAGATACTGTTGGTTCTTCACTCGCACCGTATTCTGGTCTCTTTTCTTGGGCAGTTTATCTTCCCCATTCTTTATCCTACCCATATACTTTCAGGCAAATGAAAAGCCATTGATTAACAGGTCTTTTCTATGATGTGATTAAACCTACTGCCCCAGGATCCTTTGCTCCAGCCACTGTCTCAAGTGTCTTTGTTCACAGAAAACAAATAGAACAACTACACTGAAGGAAAAATATAACATTAGTGCTAAAGCATCTCACTTCAAATGTTTCCTCTTTGCCTGCTGAAAAATTCTTCCCATTTTCTTAAGGAGTATTAAAGGCCATTGGGACTGGACCTGTTATACTTTCTGTGGTCACTTATATTTAGCTGATGCCTTCATAGATAGCAATTAGATTAGCAGGACACCTTATTAAGTGAGTAATGATTATTTATTACTTAGCTGTGTGCACAAAAAAAAAGGTGCCACACACTAACCCTGACAAACTCAGGAGTGACCCGCATGGTGGCCTTACAAACTAAGGGACCAAAGTAAGCACGTGGGATGGTCTGAAATTAAACCTTCCTAACTAAAAGCAGTTTGTGGTGGACAGTCACGTCCTAGGTCCGTATTGTCCTTTAACGAAGGTCAGTGTTTACCTAACTGAGCCTGTCTGTTGTGTTTTTACGTCTACGATAACATTGCTTTGGGATGTCAGGGTAATTTCCATCTTTCCAGATCCCTCAGGACACAATCCCTCCCCACAGCACAGACCACGGAACCCCGCCTTGTTATCTTGTCTCCCCCACACCATCTGCATGTGCTGCACATGTGAAGTGTTCACCATCCTGTACCCACCAGTGTAACAGGAGTATGTGTCTATCCCTTCTACTCTGCATCCGACCTCAGAGATTTCCTCACTTTGCTCTCTCCCGCCTCCTTAATCTACCACCAATGGATTTCAAATAACCCTCTTGCGTCTTCTCCTTTGATTCTGATGTATAAAATAAGTTGCAAAGCCGCCCTTCTCAGGAGCATTTTTCTCAATGCATTGAGACTTTGCTTCCTGGCAATTGTTACCAGTTTGGCTCAAGTAAACTCATAAAAATTCTTACAGGTCTGGATGTTCCTGATGTCAACAACTCCATTTGGAAATCTGCAACCCAAGACTCACTAAAGTCAATAAATGGTGGAAAAAAGGGGCATTCTGGCATGAAGACTGTTTATATGTTATCCTAGATTTGTGCTCATATTCCATTGAACTTATTGAAGACGCTTGGAAATTTGATTATTTTCCACTTCTGAAATTCTAGTCATCTAGAAACGACCCCAAACTGCAAGATGCCTGGCTCTACATATCCTGTGTGCCTCTGTAAAATGAGGGACACAGTGGCAACATGAAGATATATTAAAAAATACATAATGTAACTTGTCTTAATATACTTTTCTGAGTCTAAAAATATGCCAGACCAAAAGAAACATATTTACATAAAAAGCAGACAAGGTCAAATAACAAAGAAAGCCCTTAATTAGTTGTAATCAACTTTAATTTGCATACCGTATATAATTCCTAAATGATTGTTAATAATAACTTTATATAATGGACTTCCAATTTTCATGAAAATGGCACATTTTGATAAGCAGACACAAAACCCTAGTACTAATAAGGTTTAATTTGCATACATTAGACTGATTATCCAAACAAAAGGATTACAGTATTACTTCTCCATACCTTTATGTCCTTATTATGCACATTTATTAACTTCACAAAAGCTAGCTGTTAGTGACAAACAATAGCCATGGTTGAAAGAGAAATCTAAGGAATGAATAAGGTACATTTTCATGCTAAGGAGCAAAGTTTATACATCATAAATGCTGAACTTAACTGTTTGTTGGCTAAAGGGGCTAGAATTCCACAAAGGATGCTCCATCTTCTGAATAAACCAGGTTGTATTTGTGATCTGAAAAATAAATGCCCTAACACACTTCATCACTCGAATTTCACAATAAATTTAACTCAAGCTAGAAAGCTCCAACATTGTAGTATGCTGAGAATTCATGAACAGCCACAGAATTAAGCTTTAAATGTGTAGTTCTAGGGTGCAGTGTTAATAAATATACTTCAACAAGCTTAGTTTTCAGCCAAGTAAATAATAATATAGGTAGCATTAGTATTGCTATCGGTTCCTAATGGTATCATTTCTACCCTGCAATTAAAGTTTAAGCACTAAATAAAGCATTATTAGCAGATCTGGGTTGGCTTTTCTTATATGCGAGCACAAATGAAGCTCACGAGTGTTTGGATAGGAGCCAAAAAACTTGAAACTTCACCACAAGCTACTTCCGGGGCTTTCCTCTGTGCTCTTGCTACTTGGCAAGGTACACAATTAGAACACCAGGAAATGGTTTCCAAAGAAGGCGAGAGGAACTAGAAGCCCCAGGAACTGAACGGAACGCCACTGTGGTTAACTCTGACCCTTCCACACATAAATAGCAAAGACAGGAGCCATCTGGTAGAAATTTGTACATCTCAGCATCCAGTAAGATTTTTGCTAGTGTTGTGCTGAACGTTCTATGCTTAAAATAAAAGACAACTTTGCTGAAGAACAAAGGGTTTTAAATTTCCCCGTGTTTCCCACCAACTGTTGCTCCCAGCTCAGAGCTCCAAAGCACTACCAAGGGCTGGGTTAGGAAGTAGCAGCATTTCAACTGACAATCTTATATGGAACAGGATTCTCCAACTTTTCCTCTTACACTTCCAGAATCTAGAAAATACCTAATTCAATGGATAAATTCAATGTCCACTTGTCAAACCACTGAACACTATAAAGGAAATACTATCTCCAAGATGCTGTGCCCGACCCCACATGTGGCTTCGCTAATGGATGTTAATGGATGATCGTTATACTTATTTGATCAAGTGTTGTTCTAGGAGCTGCCCTAAACTGCTACAAGTATTTGAGGGAAAACATCTTTAAACCAAAATAAGACTGGAAAGTTAACAGAAAGTTATGCTTGTCAGAGTGAACAAAGGAGTTCCAGTGAATTTTCTTCCCAGTATGAACCTTAGAGCCTTTATTTCAAATTGGACAAGCAGTAGTAAGCAATTCTCCACCATTTGGTATAACCACCACCATGCAGGACCCATAACAAGACAACAACAACAAAACAATGCTACCACTCTGAATAGAGCCATTATTGTGATGCCAAATTGGGGTACTTAGAAAACATTTCAAAATATAATAAAATGAGAACTGTTTTTACCACTCAGTTACTAAAATGACATAAAATAGCAATAGTGCCGCTAATCACTACTGTTTTGCCAACTCCAAAGTCAGTATCTGAACGTGCCCACCATGGTTCCATTGACTTCAGCAGGGTCACCCACACACAAAAGAACACAGAACTTCGGTGCTGAAAATAAGTGCTGTAGTAATACAGTTCATCCAAAGACAATATTTAGATGGCAACTCTCCTGTGATAAACCCCAAAGGCTTGTTAATCATATTGTTATGTGCTCCATTATTTCTGTATGTGGATTTTCAAAATGGGAAGAGTCTGGCCCAGCCAGACTGCAGGCACTTTTCAGCCAGGGACAGAGCTAGATAAACGGCAGCTTCCCCCCTCCTCTCCCAGGCAGCTGTTCTTAGTGCTGCTCAACCTTGGCCACCGAGTGCAAGGCTACACTTCTGGACCCAGCCCCAGCATGAAAACACAACACAACAACAGGAAACAGTATCCAAGCCAGGAAGATAACTTCCATTGGCATTTTCTTTGCTCAGACTGATGGTGCACACTCCCAAAGAAATCAGTCCGCACTCCAATTCTGTACCTTTTCTCTGTGCATTGTGGAAGAGACAGAAAGATCTCTTTGTCAATTCAGATGCGCTGCTTTTCATGTGCCATGCTGCCGATCAGAGAGCACTTCAGACTATACTGAGAACAAAGGCCAGCTTGCCTACTCACCTGATTACTGCAAAGTGTCCATCTTTAGCAGTGTCTTCTAATAGTACATCAGCTGCGACCATGATTCAATCACATTCCAGGAAGACTTCTAACAATGGTAAGAAACCCTCATCAAACTCCAGAAGATAAAAACTCACAGAATGAAAACATTATGTAAATTATCGTCCTGTTAATCTCATCTACCAGTCCCCAAATCACTTCGGCCTAAAGGGGCCAGCTAAAGCTGTAGCCAGGCTCCAAATGAATCCCTTGAAATACTCAAATTCTGTGCATACCATTGTATCTCATCTACTTGCAGGAGAATATAAATATATTGTACATTAGTTTGTCTGAGATACGATTCTGCTGAACCTGCCATCATTCGCTTGCCAATTCCATCATTTAATATTTTCCTTCCTCTCAGGGAAGACTCTTGTGGTCTTCTTTTCACCTACCCCTGTCTTCTCTAAGCTTTAAAAACCAAATTACTCCATTAAGGTGAAGAACACTAGACCAAAGAAAATCCTTCCCGTGAATCTCTAAATGCCCTTTAGAAGCAAGGATGGGTGCTGGAGATGGTAAATTTAGTGCTTATTATTTTCTTTTATTTCACTTAGCCCAGGATTCCTGTTTGTGAAACCAAGATGTCCTTATAGCATATCCAAGGGAATGAGTTTTTAGGGGGAAAAAGAGCAATTTGCATATACAGATCTGATGTCACCACACCACCTGACAAATCGATTTTATATCCAGTGACATTTTATCTATCCCCTGGGGTAACCATGGATCTCACTGTACCCAGAGCGATCCTAGGTTCTGCCTGCTGTCTTGAAGAACCCCTTTCACACTCCGAAGTACCCTGGTTTGGATGATAAATTATATAGTCCATCCAAACTGTTTCCCATTGTTAGCATATGTGAGTATTAGGTAACATACCATATCTCTGGACTATAAGATGCACTTTTTCTTTTTCTTTTTTTCCCCTTTCCCCCAAATTTGGGAGGAAAAAGGGGATGCATCTTATAGTCCGAATATAGTGTGCCTGGCTTGCTTTGAGGGGGAGGGTGCTAGTGGAATGGGGTCACAGTTTACTAAATATTTTACCACATTCTTTGCTTCAAAAATTTTTTTCCTATTTTCCTCCTCTAAAACCTAGGGGCATCTTATGGTCCAGTGTGTCTTATAGTCCTAAAAATATGGTAGTGTATGACGTTTGTGTTGAGAAGGTCCTTCTCAACTCCTACAGAGGTAGTTCCACTTCATATTGATATACTATCCTACAGTGATACTTCATGTCAATAGTTCATATAGACACTCAACATTTTGTATCACTTTCATGTACTTGCAATTTTTTGGACCCATACAACAGGCCCATATCATGTAAGTAGAGATATTAGTATCCTCTTTTGCAGCTAAGGCAAAGACTTGCCTAAGGACAGACTGAAATGCTGCCTTATTCCTAATTTAGAAGTGCTCTTTCTATTAAACCATAAATAGAAACCTATTGAATAGTATTGAGATCTGACTCTTTTTGATATGTCATTCAGCTTACTACTCTAAGTTTTAACCCAAACTTATTTTCCTAGCAAAAGGAGGCCTTGGAAACAAATCCTATAGTTTGTGTTTTTTTGTGGGGGAGGTTTGTTCGTTTTTTGCTTTGTGCGTGTGTGTGTGTTGGGGGGGGCTTACAATAACCCTTTCACAAGAGTTGAATTTCCTTATCTCTCTGGGTCAAATCAAATTGCAACCCAAAAATTAAAATCAGACTTTTTAAATTATAAAGCCACTAAGGTTTGGATGGGGAAGGAAAGGGGCTCATGACAGTGTTTATAAGGCTTTACATGTGAACTCAGACAAGTCTTTAAAGCCTTGAAGCTCTGTTTTCTAGATCAAAAGAAAACAGATCACAGCACAAACACTTTCCACCAGGCATGCTTCCTAAAACAGTATCTACCTAGTATTTTCTTTTAAAAAATATATTTTATTGATTATGCTATTACAGTTGTCCCAATTTTTTTTCTCCCCTTTATCCCCCTCTGCCCTGCCCCATGGCACCCTCCTGTATTCCCCCCATTTAATTCATGTCCATGAGTCATACACATACGGTCTTTCGCTTCTCCATTTCCTATACTATTCTTAACCTCCCATATCTATTTTGTGCCTACCTGTTATGCTTCTTATTCCCTGTACCTTCCCCCCATTCTTCCCCTCCCCCTCCCCACTGATAACCCTCCATGTGATCTCTATTTCTGCGAATCTGTTCCTGTTCTAATTGTTCGCTTAGTTCATTTTTATTTTTGTTTTTTTAGGTTCAGTTGTTCATAGTTGTGAGTTTGTTGTCATTTTACTGTTCATATTTTTTATCTTCTTTTTCTTAGATAAGTCCCTTTAACATTTCACATAATAAGGGCTTGGTGATGATGAACTCCTTGAACTTGACCTTATCTGGGAAGCACTTTATCTGCCCTTCCATTCTAAATGAAAGCTTTGCTGGAAAGAATCACCTTGGATGTAGGTCCTTGCCTTTCATAACTTCAAATACTTCTTTCCCAGCCCCTTCTTGCCTGTAAGGTTGTTTTTTTTGTTTTTTTTTTTTTT
>PVKM010000091.1:29020-151592 GCA_004027735.1 Carollia perspicillata | reverse complement strand
AAACAAAAGCAGACTAAGCAAACACCTAAACAGGAGCAGAGCCACAGAAATGGAGATCACCTGGAAGGTTAGCAACAGGGGAGTGGGAGGAGGAGTGGGGGAGAAGGTACAGAGAATAAATAGCATAGACATTGGGGAGAAAATAGACAGGGAGAGGGCAAGAGTAGTGTGGGAAATGTAGAAGCTAAAGGACTTATGGCACAGGGCCATGAACTAAAGGGGGGGAGTGTGCGTGGGAGGGGGTGTGCAGGGTGGAGGGGAATGAAAGGGGGGAATGGGACAACTGTAATGGCATAATCAATAAAATATATTTTAAAAAAGAATAATAAATTACAATGGGCTAAAACATGTCCAAAATAGATAATTTTAAGGGTTAATTTAAGATCATTGCTTCCCCTTTTAAAATTTGCTGGTACTTTTTTTTACTGATTTACTTTTTTTCACTGCCCTTTGTCTCTTGAAATATGAAATTATTTCCAAGCAGAACATATTTTTGTATCTACACTTAAATTGGCTTATTGGGCAGTTAGCTCTTTTTTTCTTTAATCCCCACCTGAAGGTATGTTCAGAGAGAAAGGGAAAGGTAGAGGAAGATGGAGGGTGGGAGGGAGCAAGGGATGGAGGAAAAGAGAGAGAAACATTGATCAGCATATGTACCCCCAGCTCGATCTTTTAATAGCTCTAGTTTAAATTACAGGGTGCTAGAGGGTAATGATCTTCAGTTACACCTATGTCTAACATGTAATTAATCATTTAGCGGTTCCTTTTCACTTCATTGAGAAATTAAGAACTTCATCTTTCAGTAGGACTTTAGAATGTTGTTAGTAATAGTACAAAATAGGTACTATTTGATTAGGTGGAGATTAGAGAACCTTCTGTGGACCAGGCTCTGTAACATGTGCTTTCTATATAATGGACAACAAGCTCATCCACATAAACTGACAGCCTAGCTGAGTTTATAATCTACCAACTGTTGGTTATTTGTCCTTTTTAAGGATGGACCATCTGCTGGTATATAATGAAGCAATTAAGACTTGTATTACATTTTTGGTCTGATTCAGTTCTGTATTTTTTATGGAGTTAAGGTTATATTCCTCATGCTACCTCTGATTTACCAGACACCTGCTTTTGTGCTTTTTCTTAACTTAGGTTTCTTTGTAAAGTGTGGCCAATACTATCTGCTCATCCTGTTTCACAGGATTGTGTAAAGGAAAAGATTGTGTACTGTGTGGACTGTTTTGTAAGTTACTGAGCTCTTCATATTTACCTGATGTCCTTTCTAACATCTAACATTTACTACTCTATACTATCTGTACTATTCTGTGAAGAATCAATGCATTTATACTGATTTGAACCTAATACAGTTGAGGGTGTTTTTTTTAATTAACCAAATGATCCTTTTAGAAATAAACATAAAATTATGGGGGAAGTAAATATCGTTAACTTCACAGCAGATAAAAGAGTCCTCTCAGTGCTGTGAAGCAGGATGTTGATTCATACATAGAATAGTTTGAGATCAAATGTAGTCATAGAGCTAGTATACCATAAAGATACTCTGAAATTAAGGAAACTTTTTTTCTGGCTTTCCTTTAGTAGCTTTCACAGTGGTTTCTTATATGCGACCCAGCTCAGATGACATGAAGCCTTGGTTGGTGTGGCTCAGTTGGGCATCGTCCTGCAAAGTGAAAGGTTGCAGGTTCTATACCCAGTCAAGGCACATACCTAGGTTGCAGGTTTCATCTCCAGTTGGGGCAGAAGACAATCAATCTATGTTTAACTCCCTATCTTTCTCCCTCCCCCTCCACTTAAAAAATTCACTACATGCATGATATTTAATGTTTTGTCCTTTCTTCTTCCTCACTTAGGAAAGGTTTATAGATGAAAGAAAGGCCCTAAGATTATGATCTTCATCCATGTGGTCTCAGTGGTCTCCATGAAGCAAGGGTGTCCAACCTGTGGCCCGTAGGCTGCATGCGGCTCAGGATGGCTATGAATGTGGCCCAACACAAAATCATGAATTTACTTAAAACATTAAGAGATTTTTTTATGATTATGTGTTGCAGAGTATTTACTGTGTGGTCCGAGACAACTCTTCTTCCAGTGTGGCTCAGAGATGCCTAAAAGTTGGACACCCCTGCAAGTGTTTAAAAAAATCAGTACCTATTTTTGTCAGTGGCTTTAAGGTCAGGGTGCTTTTTGTGAAGTTAATGCAATCCAAATCTGAAAGTACTCAGTAAATGGCATTCAATCAACTATTAAGATCATTTTCTTACAGGATAAAAGTTGAAAATGAGCAAGAATTTAAAACAAAATATTTCCAGGATATAAAGTTTAATGAAAATTTAAAGGATGACTTATGATACAGCATTTCATTTCTTTATATGTTCCATTATCAAAATTGGTATCATTGCTAACATAAATACTGTATTAGGATATTTCAGGGTTGAGTAAAACAAATTTAGCTAGTAGATACTTGTAATAGTCATACTGCTCATATTAAGGTACTTATTTGAGCAAATATATAATGTAAAGAATCCTGGGAACTCTTAAGTTTATCATTTTGCATTTTACTTCCTATCTTTTTTAGGCAAGCAGCAACTATACCACCTGCTGGTTATCCTTCCTGCCCTTTCTGGTAACCCAAACCATTGAAAGGTACAGGATACTACCAACCTATGAGTTAAAAAAAAAGAAATAAAATGATTCCCTAGAGACCCAAGACAAACCAAGTATATGTTTTTAAAAATTTTATTTATTTACTTCTAGAGAGGGGAAGGAATGGAGAAAGAGAGAAACATCAGTGTGTAGTTGCCTCTTGCGCACCCCCTGCTGGAGACCTGGCTCTTAACCCAGAATATGTGCCCTGACTGGGAATCAAACCGGTGACCCTTTTGTTCACAGGCGGGCACTCGGTCCACTGAGCTACACCATCCAGGGCTATTTGTATATACTTTTTATTCCCAAGAAGCATTTAGCAAGTGGCCCCTTTTCCGTATGGTTACCTCCACATTAGAGCCCTTGTTATATTCCTAAGCAGTGGCCCTTACTATGCTGGCAGTGTGGAGGAAGAACTCTGTGCTTTCATTGCCTCTGTCACTGTTGTCAGGTACTATAATGTTGCTTTCCAAATCTACCACTAAATTATAGTCTCCTTGTAACTTTTGCTGATAGTTGACAATGAGCATTGAAGGACATACTCAATCTTGTAGAATCCTGTTGTTTATTCCAAAAGAATTCTCTGAAACAAAATTTTGTGACCCAGAACAAAACAAAACAAAAAGGTTGTGTTATTGAGGAAATAACAGTCTAAGAATAAAAAAAATGGATTGAAGAAATACATTATCAAAAAAAGAAATATGTTATATTAACATTTTTACACTGGCTATATACAATCTTAACAGTCTTTTATTTCGACAGATTGCTGACAGCAAATGTGAATTATGAAATTTTTCATTAACACAAAAGTATTCTTTCTATACTGTTATTAATATAGTCTCCCTTTTGGTATAATCTTTTATTTACAAATTAGAATTTTGCTTTATATTGTTATCTTGAGTGTAAAAAATACGTATTTATCAGGTTACTTTCAAGTTGGAGATGGGAAGGGAAATAGTGCCCAATGAAAGGAATTTAAGAGTTCTAACTGGAAGTTGAAGAATCATTTTGCTTTATAAGAAAAGTCCTGTGAAGTTTCTCATACAGTTTACTTTGCTATACATCCAAGATTTAATTTATTTTTATTTTTCACTTAAAGACTTGGAATGTAACATTATTTGAGTTTCTGTCATTTCACGTGAGTTTTCTTCAGGGGCTGATTTCACAGCACTGGAAATTGATACACTGACTTGACGTTTCAGCATCTTCATAACCTTTCTCTTGTAACCTTTACATGCGAAGAAATATATAAAAGGGTCCATGCAGCAATTAAAGTTCATCAGGCATACTGTGAAGTGCAGAGAAATCTGGAATGAATGTCTTTGGCTACATTCCAGGAGATTAGGAAAACGAAGCTTCTTAATCATGTGCTGAATAATTGCTACATGGTAAGGTGTGAAACAGAGAATAAACACAACAATTATAAAAATAATTGTATTGAGAGCCTTTTTGTTTACACCAGATTTCTCAGCTAGTGGATTTTGTTTGGCAGTTTTAAAGAGTTTGCAACAGATTTGAGAATAGCAGATGAGAATAATGATAAGTGGAAGCACATATCCTATGAAACATGCACCAAGCAGAATCCAGGGAAGAGATTTTGTTTCTTCAAAGTTTGGGTATTCCATGCATGTAGTCTTTCCATTCTCCTGCTTTGACATAGATTTTATGAGTAATGGGAGTGTTTGAGCAAATACTAGAATCCAGACAAATATGCAAATGCCCTTTGCATGTTCAATTCTTTTCATCTTGTTGTATCGCAGAGGGTGCACCACAGCAAAGAACCGGTCTATGCTCAGGCAGGTCATGAAGTTCACCCCTGCATATGTATTGATGTAAAATACAAGAGCAGTTACCCTGCACAAGGCCTCACCGATTCTCCAGTCAAAGCCCAGTGCATAGTAGGCTATCCGCGTAGGCAAAGCAGTAGTAAAGAGTATATCAGAAATTACAAGATTTGTTGAATATAGTGTGGTAGAGTTGATTTTCTTTCTGTTTTGAATAATGACAACCAAGGCTAACAAGTTTCCCACAAGCCCAATTATGAAGACAATGCTATAATGCAGAGGCATTAATATCCTGGCTGTGTCATGGTGTGCATAGAGATCACAGTCACTTTCCTGAGGGGCTGTAGAGGGTGTGGTAAAATTGTTGTCCATTTTATATCCGTTAGTGGTGTTCACGTGTCTCTGAAAAAGGGAAGAAGGGTAAATCTAGTTAAAAGCAGATTTAAATCAATATAAACTACCTTTTATGGATCTAATTTAAAAAATCTTAAGATTTATATACTTTTAAAAAATCTATGATATGTAATATGTAATACATGTATAATAACAGGAAGAACAGAATAAAATTCATGTTTTTACTCTCACAATTTCGCAGTTTTGGCAAAGCCCTGACAAAGGAGCTAGAACCAGAGGAGCTAGAACAAATGGGTTTTTTGTGACAAGAGGAATGCACTAACATTTTAGGCAGAACTTTGACCTTTCTTTCTGAATCATTGTCTGGTGAAAAATAAAATCAAGTAAAGCATCCCACATTTCAGATGAGTGTAAAACCTTGCTTTTAAACTGAATTTCAGTTAGACTTAACTTTTCCCGGATGTGTGTCACTGCCAGGAAATGAAATCAGTCACACATGTATGTAGTGAAATATGAATTTACCACAGTGATCTGATTTGCGTTCACCTAAAAAGTATGGGAAATAAGCCAAGGCCTTGTTAGGAACTGAAAGGTAGGTTTTCTTAAAAGAAAAAAAGATGATGATGATGACCACTACAACCATGAGAAAAATGAAAAAAAAAAAGAAAGAGAAAACTTACTCTAAGGGAAAATTTTCAAATTAATTTTAAGCTATCATTCCTCAAATACTCCATTGATGCATGCAGTATATACATTCTTCCATTCACACATAGTAGCAATCATTACATGTGTGATATTTTGTGTTCTGCTGTACTCATTTAACATGTTCATCGAACAGTGTAATATATACATACATACATACATATATAATCTGTCATATATGTAGATCTTATGAAGATATTTGATAGGTATTCTACAGTACAATTTGCTTAGCCATTCCCTTGATAAACATTTGGATTATTTCCAACTCTTTTTTTTGTTATAAATGATGTTAAGATGAAATTTCAAGTCCTAAGTTGAAAAATAGAAAATTCCTACAATAAAATGTCATATATAAAGCTGAACTTTTGATAAAACTACAGAAGAGCAGAGCAATAAATCCTATGAAGTTATTTTTACATGAAAAATAATTTTCTGATAGGACTGTGGTGTGCGCACATCTCATCTGAAAGTCACCAAAGTCAGGGAAATATTTTATATACCTAGTGAGGATGATACTGCGTATTAGAGGAAATGGACTGCCACCAGCCATGTCAAGGCACCAAGTGCAAATCTGGTTTTCTGACTGCTGTATTAAATGAATTGAATCTCTGCTACCTTAGTGTTGACAATCTTAAAACAGGGGTGCTGCCCTGGCTGGTGTAGCTCAGTGGATTGAGCACGGGCCTGTGAACCAAATGATCGCGGTTCGATTCCCAGTCAGGGCACATGCCTGGGTTGCAGGCCAGTTCCCAGCAGGGGATGCATCAGAGGCAACCATACATTGATATTTCTCTCCATCTCTCCTTCCCTTTCCCTCTAAAGATAAATAAATAAAATCTTTAAAAAAAAACAGTGGTGCTAACAGACAAGGGTTATCAAAGGATTGCACTAATGTTATAGGCATCCATTATGTACAGTGTCAATAGGTTAATTATTAAAATATGGAAATACAACCTAAACTAAAAGGGAACAAAGATGGAAGTAGAATTTTTATTAATCAAGAGAAGACAGGAAAGGAGATTATGGGGGGGAAGGATAGAATGAGGATGGTAAATAGAAAACACAAAATAAGAGGGTAGAATTGTGTCACATCAAATTTAAATAGATTGAACTTACCTACTGAAAGACGGAGACTATCAGTTTGGATTTTTTAAAAATCCAGCTCTATAGTTTTTAGAAGAAATATAACTCAAAGCGATTCAGAAAGGTTGAAAATAAAAGCTCCAGGAACCAGACAAATCCCAAACTGGAAAGCTAGAGTAGCAATATTAACATCAGAAAAAAGTAGAATTTAAAGCACATTCAATATTAATAGGGATAAAGAATGTCATTATATAAGTTAAAAGGATAGTTTACAAGGAGCATAAAAATCACAGTTGTGCATATACAAACAAAATTTGACAGAATTTAAAGGAGAAATTGGCAACTCTACAATCATAATGGGAGATTTTAACACACTTTTATTAGAGTATGCCAATTAAAAAAGAGATTAAAGACTTAGATATACCCACATGACTTACAAGCTAACAGAATTTGTATTGAAGGCATATGACCATTATTTGCAAATTTGACTATGTTACAAGGTCATCAGAGATACCTCAGAACTTTCAGAAAATCATCATCTCATAGTTCACGTTTCTTGTGACTACAGTGCAACTAAATTATAAATCAACAATAAAAAGATAAAGGATAAATTTGGAATCTAAAAAATTTGTTTCTAAGAAATGCATGGGTTAAGAAATCACAATGTGGGTTTTTCAAGATGGTGGCAGAGTAGGTGGATCTTGCATTTACCTCCTCCCAGAACCAAACTGGAAATTCAACTAAATTAAGAAAAATTACCCTGAATTACCAGCTGAAGACTGGCTGAAGGGTAGATTTAGAACCAAGGAGCTGTGAAAGAAGCCATTCTGAGACTGGTAGGAAAGGCAATGTAGAGAAAGGAATGGGCTCACTCCCTTGGCAGCTGTGGGAGGTTTCTCCTGAGGGGAACAAAGCCTAAACCACAGCATGGGCTCCCCAGCGCAGGGCATCAGACCAGAAAGAGATGCCCACACAGCATTGTAGTAAAAAATGTGGGGGAGGTGTTATGTCCACCAAGGAAAGACAGAGTCTGCTGGAAGCACATGCACCCTCTTAAAGGGACAACATACAAAACTGTCTTTGCATCCACTCACCCTAGTGGCTAGCAGAGGGAGTGTGGTCTGAACTGGAGTTTCCTCAGTGGAGTCTGGGGTGTTTGATACTGGGGACAGATTTGGGAGTATAGTACCATTATTCTGGTGCTGAGTCATTCACCTTTTCTGAGTGGAGCAGCCCCCTTTCCATTGGGACAAACTGAAGGAAGGCAATTACCCCACCCTTAGGAATTTTTCTTGCCTCACCTGAGAAACTAGTGGCATAGGCATAGGCTGGGACAGGCATTGGAGTCTGGGAAGATGGGGGTGGGGAGGTAGGGATTAGTGAGTGGCTGTAGGGAGGGGTTATTCTCCCCACTTTTCTATGAACCTGACTGGTGCTACACCCATCATGGGAGATCCCACAGAAATACCCTTCTGGCTTCTGGCAGACTTAACTGTGGGCTCCAGAGGCCCCACCTACCTGAATACTGGGGCTCCACCCTGCCAAAGTCAGGGCAAAATCCAGGATAGACTCAGTGGCTCTGGGGTGGGGGTGACACCCACCATCTTTGCTGAAGCCTGAACAGCATCTCTCCCTCATCAGAGACCCATTAGTTCCATCCTCTCCACTCTGCCAGAGTCTCTCTCAGTGACTAAGCCTAAAGCCTGGCAGATGGGGCAGAACCCAGGGTGCCTTGGGAGGTATGCGGGTCCACCCCTGGGCCCAGTGTTCTTGAAATCCAGCCTTGGAGAGCAATCTGGTCTTTCTCAGGTGCATCCAGGTCCAGCAGTGGCAGTGATCCACAAACTGTGGATCACAAACTGTGGATCACTGGTAGCTTCAAGCAGGTTGCTCACAGCAAGGCATGGACAGGACAGTGCATCTGACATTGCCTTAGATCAGAGTCACTCCCTTGGAGCTCAGGACAAACATACCAAGAGGCCAGCACCAGACAATAATGGAGCAGGATCCAATAAACTTCAAAAATAGTATAGCCAAAGGCACCAAACTATGTAAAGAATTTCATTTTTCTCTTTTTTAAATTTTTTGCTTCTCTCTTCTATGTATTTTTTATTTTCTTCTTTTCTATTTCCTGTTTTATTCTTTCTTTTCTTATTTTTTATTTGCTTTTTCTTATTTGTTTCTGTTTATTCTTTTTTCATTTTTCATTTTAATATATTTTATTTCTTTTTTAGATTTTTTATTTTGTTTTTTATTTATATATGTTTATACATATACTATTATTTATTATATATGTTTTTTCTATTTTTCTTTTTCTTTTTTTTCCTTTTCCTTTTTTGGACCAGCATACACACAGCAGCTGGTGTGATAGTCTCACAGTTAGCCAGCCTCAGGGTTAATCAGGTGGGCCAACAGCAGTGAAGACTTAATTACAATAGCAGAGCCCACAAAACCCAAACAAGGGATATTCTTAGAGCACCCAGCTCAGGAGGTCAAAGAGACAGCACCACTGGGTCCCACAGGACACCTACTACATAAAGCCACTCCCATGAAGACTTGGAATCATAGAAGATATACTTAATATGTAGAAACAAGCACAAAGAGACAACAAAAATGGGGATACGAAGAAATAGGTCCCAAATGAAAGAACAGGAGGAATCTCCAGAAAGAGTGCTAAATGAAATGGAGGCTAGCAATTTATCAGATACAGAATTCAAAGTAATATTACCAGGATGTGCAAGGAACTTAGTAAGAGCTATAACAGTATGAAAGAGGCATAGAAATAATGAAAAAGGACCAGTTGGAAATGAAGAATAGCATATCTGACAAGAATACACTGGAAGGAATAAACAATAGGCTGGATGAAGCAGAAGATTGTATCAAAAATTTGGAAGGCAAGGTAGAAAAACAAAACACCCAATCAGAGCAGAAAAAGAATGAACATAGTGTAAGGGAAATTTGGAACAACATGAAATGTAACATCTGCATAATAGGGGTACTGAAAGGAGAAGAAAGTCAGTAAGGGATAGAGAACTGGTTGAAGAAATAATGGCAGAAAACTTCCCTAATCTGGTGAAGGAAAAAGTCACAAATGTCCCATCAATGTCCCACAGAGTCCCATCAAGATGAACCCAAAGAGGCCTACACCAAGATACATCATAATTAAAATGTCAATGTTTAAAGATGAAGAGAGACATAAAGGCAGCGAGAGAGAGACAGGGTAACCTTGTAAGTTACCTACAAGGTAGTTCTCATGAGGATGTCAGCTGATTTCTCAACAGAAACATTTCAGGCCAGAAGGGAGTAGCATGACAGATCCAAAGTAATGAAAAGGAAGGACATGCAAGCAAGACTACTCTACTCAGCAAGGTTATTTAAAATTGAAGGCAAAATAAAAGAGCTTCCTAGACAAAAAATCACAATGCAAATTTTGAAGTGCTTAGAACTAAATGACAAAAATGGTACCTGCCAAAACTAAGGAATGTGGCTAAAGAGTTTATTGAAGATGGATACAAAGACTTGAGTGCATTTATTTTTTAAAAGATTGAAATGGATAAGTTAAGTATATAGCCTAAGAAGGTAGAAAAAAGTTTGGCCAAAGAAGGTAAACACAAATAAAAATAATTGCAGAAATTACTGAAATAGAAAATACAACAAAAAAACAATAAATATGGACTTTTATATTTTGTATAGGAAAAAAATGAAGTGATTTTGCAAAGGAGATCATGGGAATTGCAACTGTGGAATAAATGTAGGAAAAAACTTTATCCAGTTCATGTGAGAAGTAACTTTTCAAGAACTGAGACTAGACGTGAGGGGAAGATGAAAATTCCAGGCAAAGGCTACATCTTAGGAACAACATCAAGAGCTGCTTTTATTTTTCTTGTTTCTATGATAAATTTTTTTTTCTGAAAATTTCAACATATAATTTATTTTGAGAAGTATTTCCTATCAGTTTCATAAAAAATGCCTTTAAAATACGTAATGTGGAAAAATACACTGTGGCATCTGATAATACTCCATGTGGATAATTATTATTGGAGAGATTAAGAAAGTTGCCACTAATGTAAGAATCAGAAAAGAATGTGCCATTGCTTACCAGGTTGTAAATGTGTGTCCAACCTCTTCCCTGAATGAAATATAGCATTTAGTAGAGCCAGAAATGGCAGTAGTTTCAGAACTTTTTAAATTAAAGCATATTTAACACCATGTTAATTATTGAGGTGAAAATATGCAATCGAATTAAATGTCCATCATTATGCAGCCATCGAAAATGGCAATGTATTGTAATTGCCTATTTCTTGACATGGAATAATGTTAAGTAAGGAAACATTACACAAAATACCACTTTGGGGTAGGAAAAACAACTGTACATACACATACGTACACGTGCATGGATATATATATGCCAAAACATATTTTTGTGCAAGTAATTTTTGTTTTATTTAGTCTAAATTTTTAACATTGAATATGAATTGACTGTGAAATAAGTAAATAGATAAATATACTTTTTAATCTGAGGAAAAAATTCTAATCCAACTTTTTATGCATTAGTTTTTGCTGGATGCCTACTTTTAAGTCATGTCTCAAAGAACCCTCGTAACAGCCCTGCACACTAAGTATTGTTGTCACCTCCCTACTTGCCATATGAGGAAACTGAGTGTCAGAGAGGTTTAAGGTAATGCTGTATCTTTCTCTCTGATGACCTGGTTTCAAATCTCCTACTCCTTCCAATCCTTGGCAGGGGCAGCTAGTTCATACTGCCCTTGAAATGCTGAGAGTTGGTGCTTTCAGAGTGGCCTAGGCTTTCATACTATCTTTACTTGTAAATAAACTGCCTGGGCACTACGTGGCCCTCCTTCTCCAGAGCAGGGGAACAATTCTTCCTAAGGACAACAGGGTTCCCACTTATACCTGAGGTGCTTTCTCAAATGGGAAACCAGACCTGTGGACACCATGTTATAGAACCCTGAAGAAAAGACTGTTGAGAGGCCTCTTACTACTCGCCCACCCTAGTCCTGTGTCAGTCAAAGAAAGGCACTTGCACAAATTGGTCACGTAAATGTCCTGGCTCAGAAATGACCTTAGGTAAAGAAGAAACTTTTGAAATATATTCATTTGGATATTTAGTAAATTGTCAAAGGTCGATTCCATTTGTTAACAACTCCAGCATGTTCCTTTGGTTCTTGATAATATCTATGTCTATTATTAATGCTACAGTTTTAGTCAATTTCATATTTTCCAAATTGACAGAAAAATTCATTCATGTATTTGACTGTTTTTATGCCATTCTTATGTCAGTCAATTCTAATTTATTATCATCTTTTCTCAGAGATATTATTTTATATCTTCCTTTAATAATCTCAGAATTCAGGATTACTTTTTTGAACCTTGACTTAATCCATTCTTTTGTTCACTAATAATTGTTTTCAGTGCCCCTGTGTATGCTAGGTCCTGAAAACACCAAAATGATATCTTAATATCCGAGGGCCTAAAACAGAAGGCTGAATGTATGATATTCAGAATGTGCTGTTATCTGTGTTATCTCAGTATTTTCTGCTGTGGTTTCTTCGCACACGTACCAGGGTTCTGCTTGCTCTTTTCATTACGGTGCTCCTTTATCAACCTTTGGATTGTAAATTTCTCTTTTAATCATTCTTCTCTTAATCATAACCAATTTCCTTCTGTTTCTCTAATTTATTTACTTTTGAATATATATTTAAATATTTATTTATTTGAGAGAGGAGGATGGGAGAGCAAGAGAGAAAGAGAAACATGGATGTGAAAGAGAAAAATTGATGGGTTGCCTCTCACACATGCCCAGGCCTTGGACTGAACCCAAAACTCTGACATGTGGTCTAACCCGGAATCAAACCGGTTACCTTTGCTTTGCCAGACTGTGCTCAACCAATTGAGCCTACCAGTCAGGGCTGAATATAAGCATATTTGAAGTATTCATATTTTCATAATCATTAGACAACAGCTTCTGACATGTTATTTAGGATTGATATACTGAGTTGTACTGGAAAGTACTGTGGCCTGTCATTTTATTGCATAGAGAAAATCACAATGTATTCTAAACATGTTTTCCTTAGAATACTTTTATGTATGAAAATTACAGTTTCCTCATATTGCTTTCGAATAAAAAATATGCATGATTCCTAAGCTATCCTTAACTCCCCACACTCTGAGAAACATAACAAGGACTGCAAACTTTTTCCTGAAGGCACAGATAGTAATTGGGCTGCATGAAATGTGGGTCCTTGTTCAGGGCCCACCAGAGAACCACCTTTTTTTCCTCTGAAATTGAACTACCTGGTAGCTACTCTGGCAACCATCTATGGCAGTTATCTTACCATTTTTGTTAATAAGCGAAGGAGACTATCTCAGTGTTGTCTCTGTAATGCAATATTAATCCTTCATATTTACTATTATCTTAACATCCATAAAACAGCAAGTTATTCCACAGAGAAATATTCTCTGGAGTATTTTTACTTATGCTTTTGTAAGTAGGTCTGTGTATGTTTTTCTCTAAAATTGAGTTTATTACTAATAGAGTAGTTAACATTTCTTAAGACATTATCATCTTGTTTTTGCATAACCGGACATGTTGACATGAACTGACAAGTTTTTTTCTACCCACAGAAAGGAAAAAGTAACAGGTACTCCCAAACTCATTTATTACTTTGTCTAAGCTCTCATGTAATTGATACTCTGGAAATATTTATCCTGGACACCACCTTGGAGCTTTTTTGTAATTTTTCAGAGTTCACATATAAACCATCTGTAATCCCAATTTACTTTCTTGGAAATTATTTTCTTAGCTTTTACTTGTGGCAGACACAGAATAAACCTTAAATATATTCAAAGATTTAGTATGTGCTAGAATACCAGCTTTTAGTGTTTGCTTTAAGATTCCTGAAAAGTTATGTTTACCCCCAATATTTATTCCCTTAATAATCATCAACCTTAAATGAAAAACTGTTAAACTTCTAGTGATTTTGTTTAAATTCAGTCCTTAGCAATGAATTGAGTGTGTCAAGTCATGCTGAAATGATAATTAATAGGAAGTAGCTTCTCCATAAGATGAAGTCTGCTGAAGACCATGTGTACTCATTAAGATGATCTGACTCAGTGTCCACAGTGGCATGTACCAAAGAGGAAGTTCAGGAGCACACTTTGAAAAACAACCATAAGAGCCACAGAAATATGGACATGTGTATGAATTATATTTGAATATTGTTAAATGGTGAATGATCCAATTCTTTTTCTAATTTCTGTTGATAAACTATCCTTTGGCTATTTTAGAGATAAGATTGAGGAGAATTTTCTGGAGTGAGGAACGATCAGATCACTGGGAAAAAGGGGGGGATTGGGGGTGCAAACAAAGGCTGGGGATTAATTGGAATAACAAGGATTCTGTTTAGTGAGGAAATAGACCAGCAGAGATGTATCAGGATAGCAGGCTGAGGCTATTTGGTGCCCTTGAGGATAGACATATTTCACAGAAGAAAAAGATCATTGCTTTTTTTTTCCAGATACCTAGTTTTGTAAGTATCTGTCAGTTACTTGAAAGAGCCTCCTTGTTCTTGAAGCTGAGCAAACAGGGACATCGGAGTTTGGTCCATTGTCACACATGCTGGGGTCTAGCACTCAACCGATGATTTTTTAAATAACTTTTTAAAACTTCTTAACATA
The DNA here is from genome assembly GCA_004027735.1 of Carollia perspicillata. Taxonomy (NCBI): domain Eukaryota; kingdom Metazoa; phylum Chordata; class Mammalia; order Chiroptera; family Phyllostomidae; genus Carollia; species Carollia perspicillata. The sequence goes on along the minus strand of PVKM010000091.1, from coordinate 137,316 downwards.
TTCTATTAGATCAGCATTATCAAACTTGACAAATTAAAAGGAAAAAAACCCACTACAGACTGAAATCCCTTGTGAACATGGAAGAAAAAATCCTTAATAAAATCTTAGCAAAATGCAAAGTTGTTAAACTCATTTCCATAGGGGGGCCACATCAGCCTTGTGGTTGCCTTCAAATGGCCACATGTAATTTTAGGACTGTGTAAATGTAACTGCTCCTTAACAGTTAAGCGAGGGCTCAGCACTGTCACCAGGTAGAACCAAGGTGCTGGCCGGATAAAACAAGGTGGAGGGCTGGATTTGGCCCGCCAGCCTCATGTTTGCCACCTGTGGCAAACTGAATTCAGCAGTATATAAAAAGAAAAAAAAGATTACCAAATAGTGTTTATCACAGGGATTCAAGATTATTATAATATTCTTTTTTTCACTATTTTTCCACATTTTTTATTTTTCAAGTACAGTTGTCTCCATTTCCACCCCCCACTCCCCTGCACCCCACCCATCCCCACCTCCCATCCTTGATACTACCTCCCTTTGGTTTTGTCCATGTGTCCTTTATAGTTGTTCCTGACAACTCTTCCTTCCACCATTATCCCCTCCCACCTCCCCTCTGGTTACTGTCAGATTGTTCTTAATTTCATTGTCTCTGGTTATATTTTTCTTGTTCAGTTTTGTTTTGTTGGTTTAGATTCCACTTCTAGGTGAAATCATATGGTGTTTGTCTTTCACCACCTGGCTTATTTCACTTAGCATAATGCTCTCCAGTTCCATTCATGCTGTTGCAAAGGGTAGGAGCTTCTTTCTTTCTGCTGTGTAGAATTCCATTATGTAGATGTACCATAGTTTTTTGATGCATTCATTTACTGATGGGCACCTAGGTTGCTTCCGACATGTGGCTACTGTAAATTGTGCTGCTATGAACATTGGGGTGCATAGGTTCTCTTGAATGGGTGTTTCAGGATTCTTAGGGTATAGTCCTACAAGTGGAATTGCTGGGTCAAAATTTAGTTGATTGACTATCACCTGAATAGTTGTTTGTGCCATTTGCTTGTAAAATAGGCAGGTAGGAAACATAAATTCCTGATTGTGGGAAAGAAACCTGAGACACAGACAGGCTGTGACCAGCACAAGCACCACCTCTTTATCACCGTCTTCATTGGCAAAGTCAGATTGCCAATTTCAACTTGCTTTAATAGTAAACTATCCAGTTAGCCTAGTAAAATAAATCCTTCTACACTGTTAGATCATTTTTTTTCTAAGCAGCTTTGAGTCCTAAATTAATAGCTACAACTGTGTCCAAAATATATTTTCTGGAAGGATATAGAGAATATTGTCCAGAAAGGTGACACATTGGCAGCTGCCTATAGTTTCTCAGAATGGAACCTCACACATGTAAGGGTGTTCACATTCAGAGTACAGTTGTCTCACGTTAGTCTGTCTGAGGGGACCTTGCTTCCATGCTTCCCTGGGGAGCTCACTTTCCATGGCTTGTGGAAATGTGATCCTGCTGCCACTCCATGACATAGTTTGGTTCTAACTACCTCTCAGTATGTCTGCAAAGAGTCATTTATAGGGCAGTGCATGGGAAACTTTTTCAAGACAGAAAACTGGTGTTTGCCAGTCTGCAGTTTCTTTGTGCCTCTATAGTGTCCTGAACTCATTGAACAATCAGTGAAGATCAACTCCAGTTTCTATAAAGATGTACATTGAAATTGATGGGAAAGTGAAAGGTGCCTGACATTTAAATTATTTGGTAAAACATCCACCTGTACATTAATAGTTCTACATAGTCCAGCTATTTTTCTTTCACCTTTCTCCGATTATTTATTCCTTGTGTGGCTTTTGGTAACTTTAGTACTAACTAGGATGCTATGGAAGTTGTCAAAGATGAAGACAAAGGAGGTTGTAACACTAAGGACTTAAAGTCAATGACATAATGTTTAGGAACTGTAAGAAAAAGGAATCCCACTATAGTACTCATTTCAGTGTAAGGAAGACAAATACTGTGTTTCCCTGTGGCATGATTTAACTGATATGCAGGATAACTAACTGCATGATATAAAAAGGCCCTTGTAATGAAGGTCTGAGTCTGTTTCTTTATCCTCTGAGACCAAAATGTTTCTAGAAATAATATGCACCTTTTCTCCTTAAAGTTCTAGGGAGTTTCAAGTTTGGGGTTTTGTCTCTGTTATCTGATAGAAATTAAAAACATTAAATATCCTTATTTTATAGATAAACAGAATTAGGACATTTATTCGCAGTCCTCCCTCAGTGTAGGTGCTAGGATGATGCATCCTCCCTCACCTACTACCTCCAGTCAGTTGGCATTTCCTGTGCCTTCAGCCTCCTGACCCTCCCCTGCACCCAGCCTCTCCCTCTGCACCATGCATTTATGTCTGTTCCGTCTTTTGTCTGCCTCTTTGTTTACTACTCCTATCACCTCTGCCTGCCTTCAAGCCACCCTCATTTCTCTCTGGAGACACTATAGCAGTTCTTGCACATGCTTCAAAAGGTGCCCCTTGAACCCCAGGCAAACTGAAAGCTCTCTATTGTGACACACATTTTCCTTTATGATTGGGCTCAGCTTCTCTCTTCAGTGGGATCTTTGCCATATTACCTCTTAAAATGTCCTGGCTCCAGCCATACTAAATTACTTGCAATCTGTTGATGCCCTCTATTCTCTCATAGCTCTGTGTTTCTCATGCTCTTCCTCTGTCTTGATGCCTGCCTCCTCTCCTGTCATGTATTCTTAGCTCCTACTTTCCTTCAAGACTTATTTCAAAATCAGGTGCTCCTGGAAGCTTCTCTGCTTTTATTCTCTATTGCTCATTTGCCAGCACCCAGACAAAGGCAGTGTGAGGTGCCCTTGTTAGGGCACTCTGCTTTGTAATACCGTCAATATTGTTGATATTTGTTGTTGGGTTTTTTCTTTTTTCTGTCTCTCACTATTCGGTGACATCTTGTGAGTGGGGACTGTATTGTTAATTTTGTGTATCTCCAGATGACCCGCGAATGATGCTCAGTAAATGCTCATTAAAGACAAGCAAAATCCTGGCTTTCTTGATCCTCAAGCAAAGGTTCTTTATTAGACTATAGTAAGCTCTTGATTAATAGTAGTAAGCAGTATTATTAAGCACAGACTGTCCCAGGCACTCCCCTGGGCACTCTACATATATTCACATGAATCCTCACAAAACTTTCACAAATCAGTTTAAAGGATGAAACGTTTGTGACTTGCCTGAAGATATAGTTGTTAAGTCTCAGAATTCATTCCAGGCAGTTTGGCTCCAGTGAGCACATTCTTTTTCTTCCTAGGTCTCATTTGCAATACTTTCTCCTTGCAATACTTTTTCTTCCTAACTCTCATTTCTAACATGATCTGATGTTACTAGTAGAAAACAATGAAAAGACGAAGACATCTCAAAACTTTAACACATACCAACTCATACCTCTCTGCATGAGAGAGGAGGAGGACTTGGGAGACTGGAAGGGAGAGGAAAGGGAAATATGTTAATTAAATAAAGGATAACTAACATAGCATATTTTGTAGCATATTTTAAAGTAAAGGTTTTTTTTAAGGTTTTATTTACTTTCAGAGAGGGGGATGGAGGGAGAAAGTGAGGGAGAGAAACATCGATGTGTGAGAGAGATATCAGTTGGTTGCCTCTTTCATGCCCCCAACTGGGGACCTGGCTTGCAACCCAGGCAAGTGCCCTGACTGGGAAATGAACTGACAACCCTTTGGTTTGAAGGCCTGCACTTAATCCACTGAGCCACACAAGCCAGAGCAAAAGTAAGTAAAGGTTTTGTAAGTGATTTTAGATCTTATCTTAGGTAGATCTAAAGTAAGATTTTAGATCTTACTATTTTTAACAATATTTCTTAAAGCCATTTGGACTGAAATTTCCATTGGAAGACAATGGTGGATACCCAAGGTAGCTTTTATGCTATTAATATATTTTTATATTACTATTATTCAGTATTTGCAGATATTTAACAAAATGTTTTTGTTATTCTTTTTGTGCTTTTAAGACACCACAAGGATTTTTGTTAGCTCTACAGTTTTAACAACTCCTGCAGGCTTTTAACCATAGCAGGGAAAAAAGTATCATTTGTTAACTCCTTTACTGGGTGGTGAACTCTTTTTTAAGATGCAAACTTTTTAAGGATGATGGCTTTATTTTATATACTTTTATCCCATAGAGTGTTTCAGAACTGTCTTATAATAGGTACCTAGCAAATGCTTATAGAATACATAAATGAATGCAAGTCATATGGTGATCTGAGTTAATATTTATTCCATTAAGTGACTGGTCATTTTACAATATCACTTACAAATTCTCGGAAGCCAGTTGAAAGTAATTTATAAGAGGAACTACTGTTACTTGATAAGTGAGTGCGTGAGTGAGGATGCTTTGTAGAATGGTGTACTCTCTGAATCATTGTACCCAAAAAGTACAATTAAACCACAGAGAAAAAACATGCACTTAAACAATGCTAGCAAATGCAATCCAGACAGTAAACACAGTCAAGTTTATAACCATACATAGACCCAGTTTGTATGTGAAATATTCCATAAAGATCTAAAGATAAGTTCAAAAAATAATTCTCACAGAAATGATAGGGTGAGGAAACTTTTCATGTTGGATTGATCTTTGGCAGTTTAAAGGGCAGAGGGAGGGGAGAATGGTGATAGCAGACAATTTCCTAGCAGTTAGTGTGAGAGCCATTGTTATAGGAACTTGGCAGTATCATTACTCCCCATTTTACAAATGAAACAACTGATAGAAGAAATGTTAGGTAACTTGCCCCAAGGCCACACAGCCCAGGTTTGAGCCTGACTCCAGGCAGGCTCTTAACCACTACACTATATTGTACTTAGAGTGACACCCCTCAGAAAACTGAAAAACCACACCCTCCTTTAGAAGAAGTTTCCTCACAGCTTACATTTTGCCCAAAGTTTCTGTTACCTTTATTCCAAACATGGACATAACTATTGGCAAAATACACTGCAAATAATTTATTGTTTTGTAAATTATTTTTAGGCATATAGAAGTTAAAAATATAGAGAGACATCTTTAGTCTTACTGATCATCAAATGAATATAAAACAACAGAGATACTTTTTTTTTTACTTATCCAATTAATAGTTTATATTTAGAGTTGAAATACTCAGGTTGGCTGAGAAATAGTGAAGCCCAAATTGTCATTGATCAGAGGGTAAGTTGGTAAAATGTTTTTATAAACTGAAAAACATCAGTTTATATCAAAAGCTTTATTTTAAAAGTATAGACATAATAGAGGTGTAGAAGAGACTTTTTGTGTGTAGATGCGTGGTCACATAGTATAATGTTACAACCCTTTTAAATTGTGCTGAATAACTTGTTATATATAATATGTTTAAGTATAAGAGTACGTAATCTTAAAATAATTTTGTTCCTTTCTCTTCTATTAAAGTATCCTGAAGTATTCAATTATTTGCTGATATATACTTCATGCTGTTTTGTAATTGTGAGTTCACACAGAAATGCAGAGTAAGCCTATTTTTTGGCAAACATGTTTCTGGAATGATCCATTGTTTTCACCTAGCTTAATCCTAGCTGATTAGAACTGTCAGTTGCTAGAGAGTCTAAACTATATTAATAATATAATTTTTGTTAGAAATGTTTAGCTTGTTTTTTAGAATTCTTTCCCTTAACCTTATACCTTAAGTAGACTTTCAAAGTTTTTCTTAACTGAAAAGACTGTTGAAAAAGCAAAATATCTAGTACTTACTTACCTCTTAGTGACTTGTTCAGGCCTCTGTGTAGTGGCAGTCAGGATTTGACCAAATTGAAGTAGGTTAACCTTTGCATGTTGTTCTAAGAAAGATTAGGCAGACATCCTTTTATGGTGGTGACTTTTTTTCTGTCACCCTGTGACTGGGCATAGTAATGATCAGTTAGCCTCCTGTATGCATGTAAACTTTTTTTAAAAAAGGGAAGTGAAATTTTTGTTAGTGATTTTTTTTAGTAGTTATCTGAAAACCCCTTGGAATTTATGAATTGTTGATATCTATAAAACTTTATAAATTTTTCTATAAAAATTCAACTATTAAAAAAATTGTATGAAAGAGACTGAAGCAGTAGACCTTATCTAGAAAAAAGATGAATCATAGTTACTGATAATTTTGTATCTAAAGTATGAATTTTTAAGTGTTTCAAGGGGGAAAATGTCAACGTTGACAGTTTTGTCTACCTGGAAACTTGATACGGTGGGTAGTTTGCTCAATAGCTTATGAGAAAGAAACAAAAATTTCTGTGGTGAGTGGGTGAAAGATGCTCTTTTGCATACAGGGATTGGTTGATGTTTTTAGGCAGGAGGCTAACTTGACAGCATCAGTGACTACACAGACACATGAATGACGGGAAAAGTTGAAGGGGACATTTTGCAGCTTAAATTGCGCCTTTTTACATAGGATGAAGGAGATCTATGCTATTCACCTTAGTTTTAGTTGACCTTTTAAATCAACAATGTAACATGGCTATCAAAATGCAATTTACTTGTAGGCTGAATTAATAGAAATATAGTGCTTAAAACAAGCGAGGTGATATTTACACTTATCCAGGACCAATCTAGGCATTCCCAGTCAGCTCTGAGTGCTGTGTTTTAAAAGGGCATGGATGACTTAGAGCATGCCTGGAATGGTGAGGGGTCTGGTTTCTAAGTCTTAGGTGAAATGATTGAATAAACCGAGAATGTTTAGGGTTGGCAGGGATATGATCACTATTTTCATGCATTTGGAAGATGTCTCATAGATGGGGTTTTGGTTGGATATGTCAGCCTTCCTAACTCAAGAGAATAGAAGGGAAGCCAATAAAAAGTAAGCTACTGAAGTCAGCTTTCAAATCAAAATATGAGTTTAGTTCCCAAAACTTAGAACCATAAAAACATGCAGTAGGCTGCCTCTTATTTATATGCTTGCATAAACCGAATGGCTCTTTTGAAAGGTAGTGTAGAGAGTATTAAATCATTTGGTAGGAATCTGTAGACCTGTGACCTCAGAGGCCCTTTTATTTTAAGAGTCTGTCAAAAAGAGCTAAGTGAGCCCTGGTCGGTGTGGCACTGTTGGTTGGAGCCTAGTCATGTAACCAAAAGATTGCAGGTTCCATTCCATAACCCAGGCACATGCCTGGCTTATGGGTTCAGTCTTTGGTCTGGCTCTAGTCTGGGTATGTATGGGAGACAACCAGTCAATGTTTCTCTTTCATACTGATGTTTTTCTCTCCCTTCCTCTCTCTCGGAAAGCAATGAAAAAAATGTCCTCTGGTGATGATCAAAAAACAACAACAAAAAAGAAAAAAAAAACAGTGAAGTGATTTTAGCCTCTCAGTGGTTTTATTCCATTTAGAAGCTTATTAGGTTCTTCCTAACTCTAAAATGCTGAAGAATGTGGAGAAACCTTGTCAAACAGAAGAGTAATTCTTTGGTCTTCCTCCCCACAGTTTATAAAATAAAGTCTTTGAACCAAATAATTCCCAGTGCAAAAAAATTTTATGATGGGAAAATAGAGATTTTATGATCTGATGGATAAATATGATAATATATTCTAGAACTAGTTCCTTTAAAATTTGGATTGAAGAATATTTAAAGAAGACACTGTTGAAGATTTTCAGTTTGTTGAAAGGCCATCTTAGTGGGATCTTTTGGTCTTTAATATTTGAAATAGTTTTTATTAAGCAAAACATTGTTATACAATGAAGAACTCAACTAGGTAAATATACTAGCAAACTGGATTACCTCTTTTTTGGTATTATAGTAGTCAAGTGTATAGAGAAGAGGTGATAGAGCAATTTTCCTACAAGGTGCTGTTGAGGTTTAGACTAATATAATTTCATGAGCTCATAAGCCTTATTTTTATTGTTGCTGAAAGTTATCAGGATTTTTTTAAGTTGTATTATGAGTAAAGTCAATGTCATTTTCTGTATAAGAGGTAAGATAGACATCTGTGACCTGAGCTGAGTGTTTCTGTCATTTTATTTGTTCTATTGAGTATAATTGTGAGTATATAGTAGATAATAAATATTAGTGGAAGAATGAATGGATTTTTTATAACCTGTTTTCTTCTTTTCTATACTTTAGTCTCATATACTTGTGCCAGACAGGGCTTCCAGAAGTTAGCTACTCACAATATGAAAAATAGCAAATTGAATTCATTGTTGACAGTATAAAGAACAGATGTTATTATAAAATAAAGAAAAGAGAACTGGTCAGTGACTAATTACATGATATTTTGTGAAATCTGTGTGGATAGAAATAGCAATGGAAAATTTCCACAAAACAACCTATATAACCATGGTCTGAAATGTGTGTTTTTGTGTTATGGGTGTATGTAGTATAGTATTTAGTCATCATTTAAAACTACACAGTGATTAATGACTTCTAAGAAATTTCAAAAATTCTTTTGGTATATAAGACATGAACTGTGGTCATTAAAGTCCTATCAATATTTTTTTAGTTTACATTGAAATACAACTTCAATCAAAACTCTGCTTCAGATTTTTTATTGTAATATCACTATTTACACTTTATTGATAACTGTAAACAGCAGAATTTCTATAATTTAACTACCTTAAAGAATATGTTCTGTGGTAAGAGTCCTCAAGTGCAACTAAAATGGAGTTTATCTCTTACTATTACCAAGAGACCTACAGGCCATATTCTGAGTATATATATATGAAACCATGTATTTTAATCCTATTAAAAATATTAAAACAAGGAAAGGGGCTTTTTAAAGCAAAAGGCACATTGTATATGGCTTAATCATTTTAAAGAGAAATTTATTCAGCAAATATTTTATTGAGCTAGTAGTCCGTGCCAGCCACAGTTCTAGATAGTGAGGCTAAAGGAGCAAACAAAACCGACAGAAATCCCTTCCATTCTAGTCAGCGAGACAGGTGATAAACAAGTCGTGTAGCATAGTAGCCAGTTATAGGTGCTATGGAGGAAGGGAAATAGAGCATGCGAAGTGGAGATGCTGCTGTGAGGTGTGGCAGGCACTGCAGTCTGGAAGGGTTTTTCTGAGAAGATGCTATTTGAGAAAAGACCTAAATGGTGGAAGGGAGTAAGTGATGCACATGTCTGTGTGAAGATGGCCAGGAGTGGGGAAAGAGCAGATACACATACCCTGGGTACCATATACAAGGGGAGACAAAAAAACTGGGGTTATCTTTTGGTGAGTGGGTCCCTTGTAGTATATAGGCTTCCCCTGCTAGGTGAGTGTTCTAGGAACCCATTGGTATCAGTTTACCAGTTGGCATAGCTGTGAGAGGCTGCATTTGGCCTCAGTGAGTTTTTGAAAACTCTTTCAACACATGTGCCTATTTAATGATGGGTGATTTATGAGCACACCTGCCTATACTACACTGAGTGTTCAGTAGTTTTTTATTAAAAATGGCATGACCCCCCGGCCCCACCATCCCTATTCACCTGATCTTGCTCTAAGAGACTTTTTCGTTTGTTTGTTTCTCTGGATGGAAAAAAAAATCCTTATAGGGAAGTATTCTGCTGATGTGGAAGAGATGAAACAAAAACGGCAGAAGCACTAAAAGGCATCAAAATCGACCAGTTCAAAAACTGTTTTGAGCAGTGTAAAAAACATCTCAATAGGTGTATTGTACTTTGAAGGTGACTGGAGTTGAAACATGTAAGAATATATACACAATATTTTATAAATAAATTCTGGGTTTTTGGGGGTGTCCACTCATACCTAGCACTACTTGAGTGAGACACACATTGGTCCAGTGTGGCTGGATCAGCCAGAGTCAGGGGCGGGGATACTGAGTAGTAAAAGAACAGGTATGAGGTGGGGACACAGGCCTCGTATATCTTTGTAATGATTTTGGCTTTTACTGAAGGGTGGGAAATCATCAGAGGATTTTAGGCCCAGGAGTGGCTAACTTGTACTTTTTAAAAATTTTTTTAAAAATATTTTATTTATTTATTTTTAGAGAGAGGGGAAGGGAGGGAAAAAGAGAGGGAGAGAAACATAAATGTGTGGTTGACTCTCATGTGGCCCCCACTGGGACCTGGCCTGCAACCCAGGCATGTGCCCTGACTGGAAATTGAACCAGCGACCCTTTGGTTCACAGCCTGTGCTCAATCCACTGAGCTATACCAGCCAGGGCTAGCTTGTACTTTTTAATGAAAAGAATATGTAACTGCTTAGTCACCTGTGTTGGGGGTTAGATAATTTGAATTGGGGGAAAAAAATAACTGTTCTGTTGTGTAGTGTTAAGAATGACAGTTTAAATAAGTCTCTGCTTATTAAAATTGCTTTGCTAAATTTTTTTAATCCAGCAAATAATGAGAGTCTATTATGTGTTAGGATCTGTATTAGGCACTGGGAGATTCAACACTAAGTAGAATATGGCTCATTCTCACAAAATTAATAATCTAATGGTAAGTTTTTAAAAATCCTATACAGTTAAAGCGTTCAAGAATAAGGTTACTTAATTGCCCCTAATTTAATGAGCTCTTATGCTATGTCAAGCACTGTGCCAGATGCTGGGAAGACCAAGGAGATACATTTCCTTCCCTGCCATAGGGTATGCTCAGTCTAAAAGGAGGACCTTAGGAGTGAGGCATCCATGACTGATTCACTGTGCTGTCTACATACCTCTGTTGTCCTGTCCCTGTCATCTTTCTTATAAGACTGTAAGAGGCTGTATTTTATGCATCTTTGTATCTTCAGACCTGACTCAGTGTCTGGCACTTGGGTGTTTACTGGTTGGGGTTTTCTTTATTCTAGCATTTACTATTTGTTGTAGATGTCCTGGTGATCCTGCTGCTATTGATCACATTTACAGTGTACATTTGCTTTTGTTTTATTTTTAGGATTAGAATTGAAAGCACAGCGGATATTTTTTTAAAATAACAATCTCTGTCAACTATGGGAAAACACACAAGAGGCCAAGGGGGTCCTGTTTTTCTACAAAAAGGGTAGTGAGAACATTTCTTTGTGGAAGTGAAGAATATTTCTTGTATTTTCTTATGGTAAAGAAATAGTTCTTTGTACTGATGCCACTCCCCCCCCCCCCCCCCCAGAAAAAAAGGAAAAGTAAAAATAGACTGAGTTGTTATGCCATGGGTTAAATGGAGAATGGGTGCAAGTCTAAGTCCAAACCATTCTGCTCACTCATGTTGTCTGGCTGGCCCTTGTGAGACTTTGAGTTTTTTATCCTGAAGCTAATTCCTTGGGGTTAGCAACTATTTTTTACTCATAGATGGAGCTCCTGTACCTGGCCTACTGCCTCTCACAGGGTCCCAGGGTTATTCATTGAAACAGTGAAACTGAGGTAGCTTTCAGGGCAAAGAAGAGAGCTACCAACCACCAAGAGGATTGGAGAAATCACTGAAAAGAGTTGAGTTCTGTAATACACCATAAGTTTCCTTAACAGGATAGTGGAAAGAACATTTAGGTTGAAAGAATAATCTGTGTCAGTGAGTAGTCAAAAGGGCCTAATGTGCCTAGGGATCTTTGGGGGCAGGGGGTGAGAGGGCAGGGAACGTAGAAGACTACAGTTGTGGGAAACTACACTAATAAGAAAAATGTTAGGGCTTTGCTAATATTTAAATTTCTTCTTTGGATACTGGAAGCTGTGAAAGGAAAGGTTTTAAACAAGGTTGCGACATGATTAGAGTTGTGTTTTGGGGAGAGAATATTGTTAACAATGTTGAGAAATGGATTAGAAGGAAGACTTTGTCTTATGGCTTGTGACTTTTGAATGTGTCCAGCTGAGGTTATCAAATAGAGTTTCATAACCCTGGTAAGGGGACAGGCAGACAGTTTGGGACTGACTTCATTGTTTTAATTGAAGCCAAAGAAGGCTTGTGATTACACAAGGAGAGACTGGTGCAAGAGAGAAAGACTATAATGGAACCCTGGAGAGAGTAGAAGAGTGGTAGGAGAAATCACAGGGAGACCAGCAAGAAGCAGGGATTAAGGCAAAATGAGGGAGGAATTTGTGGAATGGAAGGCAGGAGTGGTGTGTGGTTTCATGTGCTGTGGTCATACATGGACAAAGTCTGAGGTGAGGCTTTTGGACTTGACCATAATGTATTATTATGTTTGTTGCTTTTGGTTTGTCTAGTCTCTAGTCTCTTTTGTTACATTTTTAGTCATTCATTGGAAGAATCACAGCAACAAATTTAAATTTTCCTACAATGCCTGAAAATTAATTAGTAGATGCTAAACCAGTTCTTTGCAATAGTTTTGGAATAGTTGACAGGAATTAAATAAGTACAAATTATCTCAGATGTGATGCACATATAGAAAGCAAATTGTGTATCTAAGACCCTACTTTTCAGACTGAAGTAAAATTATAAGCAGTGTTACATCAAATACACCTTTGCCATTGGTATTTTTAAATAGAGTATTCTACTATAGTGATTTTTCTTTATTTGTTTGCATAGCCTGGCACCTGTGTTTGCTCTGTTTGTACCATTTTACTGCTCCATACCGAGAGTCCAAGTGGCACATATTCTGGGCCCGTTGTCCATCACAAACAAGACATTGATTTATATATTGGGACTACAGGTATAGTATGCATTTTTATGTTCACATTGCTTTAACCAGATCTTTTTTTTTTTTTTTTGGTCTTTTTCTCATTTGATCTCCTTGAAAACAATGTTTTTCCCCCATAAGTTTGGCTTCATGATCTATATCAAATGTTCAAAGGAAGTGTTACAGAATGAGAACATCAAAGTATAAAAGGTACTAGAATACTTTCGTAGACTTTAGAATCTGATAAGAGTTTTCACTGTAATTTGTATCAGTGGAAAATATTTTAATTTCATTGTACAATTGTGTATAAGTACTTTTTTAAAAAAATCATAGTATGAACTGGAAACATATGAGAAGAGATAAAAGGTAGAAAGTGGAAAATCACTGTCAAAATTAATTTATTGAATATGGTGTCATAAATAAAGCTCTGAAGACTAAATTAGATCTGCTTTACCAACCTGAGCTTTGGATTTTGCTGGAAGTGTTACCAACTTTATAACTTTTGTCTTGCATAGACATGATAGCAATGTTACCATCTGCTAAATGGTTTGATGTGAAGACCACTGGGGTGCTTATTATTTGACTTACATTGAAAAAGGTTATTTTCACTAGTATTCAGTAAATGTTAATCACTCTTCTGGGTTCCAGGCCCACTGGTAGATGATACATATGATTTTTAGTTTTTTATTTATAATATTTGTCATTTGTCTTTCAGTCTCACAGCTTTTGATGTAAAACTTTTATTCTGCTATTTTTTTGTGGTACCATGTGTAGCTTGGCCTTTTGATCCACCGTTAATGCTCATAACATTCCTTATCCCACATGTATCAAACCGGATATTAGTGTCTCTTGTAAAATGCCCTCCTCCCTCCCCTTTTAACCTTTAGCATTTCCTCTAACTTCTCTAGTCTGCTGTCATGTGTTATCAATGGCTTATCTAGGGTGGATTTTTTTTTAAATTTTACAACCATTTCTCATGAACTATATTTATTCTTTATCTTTCAACCTGCATAGCATTACAGTGTCCCTATTGTTCCTAATATTCATATAACCTAATGGCAAATTTCTATAGATTACTCTTATTACTAGGATTTGCTATGACATGTTTTCTTTTTTCTTTTTTAAGCTGTTACAAAACAAGACAAAGTGGTAGAAGAGAACCATGGACCTGGGGCAGGAAACCCAAGTTCTAGTCTTAATGTGGAACTCACTAGCTTGTGACGTGGGTCAAGTTATAGAAGTCTTCTGAGGCTCATGTTGACTCTATAATTCCATCCAACTCTAATGTTATATACCATCTTTGAGAGAGTGAAAAACATTGTTTTATTAATTATGGACTAGGAATTCAATGGAGCATTGTGTAAAGTCTTTGGAACCAAGTGGACTTGGTTTAATTACTTGCTCTGATAATTATTTACCTTTTCTGAGCCCTCATCTCCCCAGGTCATTTGAAACATTAGAGATAATAGTATTGGGTGTTTAGGGTAATGTGGACAGATAATAAACTAAGTCCATTGGTTCTTATTATTAATTAATAATTTATGTCTCTATAGCTATCACCATAGGTGTTCTGAGATTGTGTGAATGTTTTTTGTTTTGTTTTTTGGTGAGATAGAAGTTGGTATCAGAAAGTACAGGTGAAGATGCCTTAATTGGCTTTTTGGTAAACTCTAAAGTCCTTAGCATGAATGGTATCCAGGGTTCTTCTTGCCTATCCAGTATCAACTCCCAGCCCTCCCCATCTTGAAGTGAGTATCAACCCCTTATTTTCAAAGTTTTTGTTTCCTCTCTCTCCCTCCCTCCCCTCCCCTTTAAATCTTTGCACATGTTTCTGTTCCTTACTGTCTTCCACACAGCAGCTTCTTGAAGCTATAGTCATTTGATGAATGAATGAAGGAATGAATGAATGAATGACTTTAATCATTATCAGAAGACCAAAAATGCTTGAGAGCCAGTCATTAAATGCCATATGCTAGGGACTGTGGAGGATAAAATGGAGTTGTGATACCTGTTGTCAAGGAGCCCAGCAGTGAGAAAAAAAATACACACTGTCAAAACATAAGCAGCCCCAATTGGGACCAAACATACAGAAAGATGAGGGGGTTAAGAGTTCAAAGGAAATAATTTTTTTTACCGATACAGTTGATATGTTTATCTTTCTTATGTATGAGACATAATTGCATGGAGCAGCCAGACACAAGGCTGTGGAGCCAGACCACTTGGGTATACACTCACAGCTCCACGCCCCACCAGCTCTTTGACCTGGAGCAAATTACTTAACATCCCCATTTTCTCATGGGTAAAATAGAGGTAATACTATAACTTACCACATTGGGTGGTTAGGAAGATCCAGTAAGTTTAATACATGAAAAGCTTTAAGATCACAGCTTGGCACATAGTAAGTGCTGTGAAAGTATTAGCTATTTTATTGTTCTTTATATTTTTAGAAGAAAACTACAGGAAAATAATTTCTTTTAAATAAGGTAATTCTTATCCTTGTTATTGTCAGTCATTTACACTGAAGACGGGGCCATGCATACTAGATCAAAGAATTGAATTTTAGATCAAGGGATTAAATTTAAAGTTTCAACAGTCATTTTTCCTTAAGCTAGCACTAGAGCAAAGCTGGTCAGCCACCTTTTACTTGTGCTTTGTCATCTCTTACCTTTGTATATGTCTTCTTTCTGTGTATATGTTTTTTCTGTGTATCCTTGATAAATGTATAGAACTTCAAGGTTTAGCACAATGTCAGCAATGAACCTGGGTATCTTGCTTCTCTCTGTATGAACAGAAGTACTTAAATTCCTGATCTAAAGATCTAAATGTGAAAAAACACTAGGCTACAGATCTTTACTTTCATGTGGGAACATTTTGAGATAGATGTCTTATGACTTTTTAAAAATTCTTGAGTACAGCACTTAGGTGTAAATGATTCAGAAAACAAATGGAGAGATTTCATAAGACTTAATTCTAATTACTTTTGCCATTTAACTTTGATATCATTACTTAGTTTACTTTTCCATGGAGGAACTGGAATGAGAATATCAATAGTTAAACAGAGTGGCATTGAATATGGACGTATATGCTTTCAGAGAGGTCTTCCCATCTAAATTTAGAGTAGCAGTGATGAGGAATAAAAATGGAAGAATTATGTAAACTAATATTACTTGTTATTACCTAACAATAAGCTTTGGATGGTGACTACATATTTTTTGTTGTTAATTCTAATAATTCCTTTATATGTGGTTTTTTACTTTGTTTAATGTACATTTGTAAATAAAAGTATATGTGAATTTTACTTATTTTTCTTTGCACAGTAGTGGGCCAGGTTCGACCAATCCATTTTAGGCTAAGAGAGGTAGAACTTTCGGTTAAAAAAAAGTGAAATTAATATATTATTGTCTTTTAAATAACAATTGATATTTATTAATTTCTATTTGTTTATATTATGATATATTAGTAATCCTTACCATAAATGGTTATGATTATAGTTAATATAAAAATTAGTAAGCTGTGACTGGCATTGGAATTTCATTTTTAGTTGCCTTTCTTTTCTTTTATAGCTTTTCACCTCTGGTTCCTACATCTGGATTGTAGCCATAAGTGGACTTGTAAGTGTGATTCCCTCTTCTCCCTATTTCTTTTCTGAAGAAACTTTAGGAAAAATGTCATATTTAGATTATGTGTCATATTCAGTTGTCTCCAACATTTTTTAAAACTATGTTAGGTCCTGTCTCAATGCTGATTCCTTAATGATAAAAAAGGGCTAGTTACATGAATAATTGAGAGGCCCATTTGTCTTAGTTTTTAAGGAAATTTTGATGAACATTTTAGCTGAGTTTCTTGTTGGTATTATTTTTAAATTGCATTAGTAGTTTAAGTCATAATAGGGAAAAAGTGACAGAAAAAGAAAATGAAGAAGTTGGGTTTACTAACAGTAATGAGAGATATTATGCTTGTTTTGTAAGGAGACATTGTCATGCAAGGGAAAAAAATAAGGCCAAGTGGAAAGTCAGGTGGATTGGAACTGACAAAAGACTCATCAGGATGTGTGGCCAGAGAAGGGAGACGTGAATGAGCTGAGGATTTGGATGGTGTCCTCATCCTTTGTACTAGAATGCCTTTATCTCACCCATCCCGATGCTGTTCTATATAATTTTTTTTTATTTTAATAAGTATTTGTCTTAAACTCTACTTATAAGATGTTTAAAAAGACATCTAGAACATGGAATTGAACTTTATTTTTCATCCATGACTTAAATTTGAACTCTCAAATTTATATAAACGTAAGTTTATAACATATATATGGAATAACTGTATTTTTGGACTATAAGATGCACTCCCCCCCAAATTTGTGGGGAACAAGGGTGCATCTTATAGTCTGAATATAGCTTACCTGGCTCGCTGCAGGGGCGGGCGGCAGTAGAGCAGGGTCACAGGTTATTCAATATTTTACCACATTTTTTGCTTCAAAATTTTTTCCCCTATTTTCCTCCTCTGAAACCTAGATGCGTCTTATAGTCTGAAAATGCAGTAGTTTTCATTTCTTTCTTAGAAAAGACTAAGAAAATTATAGAATAGATTTATAGTAATATGTAAACATCAAAGAGACCTTTGGAAATAACTATGCATTCTTCTGTAGACAGTTTAATTTTAAGTAAGCTATCACTGGAACTTGTTTCCTGGTAAGCGATATTTTGAGCAACTGTGTTATTACTTTAAGCCTGCTCGCTTTTCTCTTTTCTTTATGCTCTCTGTATTATTTCTTCTGTATGTTTTTTCCATATACAACTTAATCTTTCATTCCCTGCACCTTCAAGCCAAAATTCTGGGGACTGAAGTCACTTGGTTTCCCCCTCCCTACGTACTTTCTCACATACCTAGATACCTGATTTACTTCAGGACTATGATGCTAAACTCTACTGTGAGGTCTTTAAACTATCTGAGCCACCTGGTATTCTTATGACTTGTGGTGACTTAGAGACAGCCTGGGGTCAGACTGAATCTATGGGACACAACTGCCAGGCTGTCTGTAGTCTAATGTCATTCCCACATGACCTACCAACTTACTTTTGTCTTGCAGTAGAACATTTATTTATTTATTTCATGAAACACTCAAAGTTTAGGTTAGTGAGAAATAATTTTAATCAAAGACTTGTACATTTTCTTCCCACACATCTTGCTTTCTATTAGGAAATCACGATGTGATCCATTTTACTACAATATTACAAAATATTTACAAGGAAATATTAAAATAAACAGAAAGCAAGATGGGGTAAAATAAACTGTTCCCCCTACCCCAAAATATCTACTCCAGTGCCCACAGCACACAAGAGAACCAGAACAAATAAATAACGAAGATTCCCCTGGTCACAAGTTTCCAAAGAACTGGAGAGGAAAAGAAACAGTAAGAAAATGGTGGCATGAAAGGGAATGGATGATAGCAGAACTGCTTCAGTAACCAACAAGTTCTGAGTGAAATACTCTCTCTTACATGCAGCAAATTTTGAACAAGGCTAAACTTTAAGATATTCCTTCAGCTGAATTTAGAAAATACCCTGACAGTGAAAGTAGCTCTTTTGCCTAAGTTTCATAAGAGCTTCTTTGTGCATGAACCAATGATTTGAACAGAAGCATGTTCGGGCATCAAAGTTGTCACAGGACCCCTTCCATCTCCTTCATAAAGTCTTCATATGCATCATCCTTAGTTTGTACTGAGATGGGAACAGATGGACCACATTTGGAGTCTTCTCTGTCAAGAGCCACAGCAGAATCATCCTCTGACTTTCTTTGGGGAGCAGCAGTAGCCCTTTTTTTCTCCTAGACCCTCACTGTGGTGGGCACAAATCAAGTAATCTCTGCCTTGGGGTTAGTGATTTGTGACTTGGCACTGATGGTTGCTGTGGCATTCTTCTCAGTGGTGGCTGCACTTTTATCATATGCCTTGAGTCACTGAATCAAGTTGGGTGGAGCACCTAAAACTCCTGGGTTTAGCAAGGAAGCCAAGGTCCCCAGGTTGGGCAGGTCTGAGTGGAGGCACCAAAGGTGGACACGTCATGCCAGATGAGGTGGAAGGATACCTAGAGGTGCAGGGGAAGGGCCAGGGGGTCGGCCTAGTGGTGATCCTGGAGGTAAAAGTTGGAGTAAAGGCCCTCAGAGTCTTGGCAAGTGGCCCCCAGGTGGCCTCAGGGATAGAGGATCTCCTGAAGATGGCTCAAGAGGAGGCGGTCCTGGCATGAGAAGTTTGTATCTGAGAAGGGGAAACAAATGGTGGGGGAGCTTGTTGCTATGAAGAAGCAGATGTGCCATCAGAAAGAGATTCATTCTTCTTTATGCTGTTTTTGTGACTGCTTTTCTGCTTTAGAATCATCAGAATCACTTTTGTTGTCGTCCTCTGAAAATTCCTCTACTTCCCCACCCTCCTCAGGGATTTCCTGACCTGCCATTTAGAGCATCATGGCTTGAAGAGGAGTCAGCTCCTTAATGTTCTTTTCTTCCTTGATTTCCCAGGTATCTCTGCAAATCATACTGTCAGACCTGGATTTTTTTTCTTCATTGCTGTTTCTTTCAGTATCATCACGGTGCATAAATTCATCCCCTTTACTTTCTCCATCTGATCTGCCACTGTCACTGTGATCAGTACTGTCATCATGCTTATCTCTATCCATGCCTCAGATAGCCATCATCTTCACTGGTGCTGGAAACATCATTATCATGACCCCATTGAGCCAGTTCAGGACTATATAACATGTCTTCATCTTGCTGATAAGAGGGCAGATCTAACGTAAAACCCACTTTATGGCCATACATTTGCAAGACTTGAGAAAGTGGACTGGAAGTGGACCTGGAGCAGACCTGGAGGTTTTCTCTCAGGGGGCAACTGTGAAACACCTCGTCCAGGAAGGAATTGGAATGTCCTGGATCAAGATGTTGGAAGGAGCAAGTGGCATATCTGTCAAAGGAGTACTATTCACTTCCACATACCAAGCATTCTTGACAGCATCAAAATATTGGCTAAGTTGAGCCCTCTTCTATTCATATGCTACTTCTAGCTTTCTCAGTTCTTTGTAAATATCTGGATTCCCTTTTTCATAGAGTCATAGAACACATTCAAAGGTTTCACACAGCTTTTCACATTTGTCTTTCAGTATCTTCTCATTAACTGTGGCTGTTGCAGTAGATTAAAGTCCATCTCATCCAGTTTTTTCATGTCCCAGGTAATCTGCTTGGGATCCTTTATCTTCAGAACTGCAGTTCATACCTTCATGCACTGTTTTATGTGCTTTTTAAAATTCTCTACTCTGGGCTTATTTTTGGGCCTGGTTGGTGGGGTTCATCAGGTTTCTACTCATGGTGGATGTTGTACATCTTCATCCCATGTTGACAATCTCTAACGTTCATTTGTTGATTTTTTTTAAAAAAGTGTCAACATAAGAATGTCCAAACACTTCCACTGGACTCTGGGACTGTGAGAAGTCGGGAGGGGACAATTTTCTGCCTCTTTTACTTCGCAGAGGCCTTCACCTCTGCTCCCAGTCAGCTATCCAGCAACTGTCCTCCTAAAACCTCATGCCCCTCCACCATCCCTACCTCACTTGCTTTGCCTGTGGGAACCAAGATCTCTAAACTTCCAGTCGGTTGACAGCTACTTAACCAGCCTGCGAAAAATAGATAGTTCATTGCTTTCATCCTTACAGCAGCTTGAGAATTTTTTGTTAATGATCCATTTTGTTTTTCTTAGTGAAGGGCTCAAGTCCTTTTTTGGATATTTTCCTAAAACACTGAAGAATTTGCAAAGTACCTTATAGTAAGCTATTTCATTGCATTAATTTACCATTGATTGATTTTTTTTTCTCATGCAAACACTTCTTTAATAACTCATTATGTGACTCATCATTTTAGTACATCTCATTTTCTTCCTTTATTCTGTTCTCAGATTCCTGGTTTTGAATTAAGAGCTTGCGATTACCTAAGATGGTATCATTTTGTGACATTCAGTACTCTAGAATTGGCAGTTGCATTTTTCATCTCTTTGTAATCTTTTTAAAATCTAAAATACACATGTTGTGGTCACAGTCTTTTTCATTACACATGCTTAACAGGTAGTAAGGGTTTTGTTTTAATTTTTTTAAAGAATCAGAAGTTTAACAAATTTTTAACATAAAATTCTCTCATTTCAGAACAATAAATAGAGCTCTGACTAGTGCAGCTCAACAGATTGAGTGCAGGCCTTCGAACCAAAGGGTCACTGGTTTGCAGGCTGGGTCCCCAGGAAGGGCTACATGAGGGGCAACCACACATTGATGTTTCTCTCTTCCTCTCTTTCTCCTTCCCTTCCCCTCTCTCTAAAAATAAATAAATAAAATCTCTTTCTTTAAATGAGTAAATAGAATTATACAGTATTTGAAATCTAATTCCCACATACATTTAACATTTAAATAATTCCACTATTAGTAAATACTTCTGAGTCAATTGAATTTTCACTTTTTACAGTAATTAATTTAGCCAGGGATAAGTCTTCATATCAGCCTTTTTTATTATTGTTCCACCATAATTAGATGATACTATGTTTACTTAAAATGGTTTATATCAGTGAAAATCATACTTAGTTTTCCTTCATGATATACCATAAATATCATTGCTTGTTTTGAACTTAATATTTTATTTTTTCTAGAAAACCACATCTTTATAATGAAATATTTAATGTAATATGCTATAATTTAGATAAGGATAATTATAAAAGAGGATATTAAAATTAATTGTGAGTGTTTGGTGTATACACTATTGATTATAGGATTCAAGTCTTGAGTTTCAGAAAGCCACAGCCAGTCCCAGATGTCTCTTGCTCAATGTGACTTCTCCCCTCACATATATCAAATGACTTCCTTTTTTTTGGTTTTTAAGCTAAATAAAATGCTAAAAAGAAAATAAAATTCTTACTGCCAAAAAGAAATGCACAGATGGTATTCAGTGCATTTTAGAGGAATGTTAGAAAACATGTTGATGAAATTTCACTTTTTAATATTAAACCCAATAGTTCTAACATACTGTATGCATTAAGGAAGTAATTTTATTTTAATCTGGCATTATGTATTTTTTAAGAGAAAGAGCTTTTTGTTAAAAAAAGGAGGGGTCATTTGTGTAAAACTTAAGTCATAGGTTATCTGCTGTCATAGAAACCAAAAACTTTACTCATGTTTTCTGGAAAGCTGCCAACTTTGACTTTAGCTTATTTTAGCCAATTAAGCTAACCCAGTTATTTCAGTTAGACTAGTTTTTCTCTCTCCTTGTGTCTCTCATTCTTGCATGATTATAAATGTTTCTGAATATATAACTTTAAAATATCCCACTAATTAGAAGAGGAAGAGGTTGATAAATTACATCAGTAAAGTGTTTCATTAGGTTGGATCCCACACTCTGTTTTCAGTGGTATTATAGAAAAAAATGAGGGCTAAATTGTTTTTCCTGGATTGAAGAGGAAAATAGTGTTTGGTTTACTAGAAGCAATAATAAGTTAGTTCGCCTAGAATGGTTGTCACTTTTCAATTCTGTTTTTGTGATCCATCAGAGATTGCAGCTGTAGCCTTTCTTTTGTGGAAAAGGTAAGGGGCATTTAGTTTTGCTTAAAGCTTACTTTGAGATTATTCACATATATCACTGATAACATGTTTTTATGTTGCATTCCTCCCTTGGCAACTCTGGTTTTTAAAACCAACATGTAGTATTTAAAATACTACTGTTTTGCCCTGGCCATGGGTAGTTCATTTGGCTAGAGCATCATCTCCATACACTAAGCTTGAGGGTTCGATTCCTGGTCCAGGCACATACAAGAATCAACCAATGAGCATGTAAATAAGTTGAACAACAAATTGATGCTTTCCTTTCTCTCTCTGTCTCCCTTCCTCCCTCTCTCTCTCTAAAATCAAAAATAAAATAATAAAATAAAAATAAAAATTACTGTTTTCATGAAAGGTTGCAAAATTGTCATTGGAAAGCTTGGCTATAATAGCCAAATGAAATATTTCAGTTTAACCAACAAATTAAAAATATGTTAGTGTATACATCTACTTCCATCATGTTCACTCCATGATGTTTAACTGTTCCTCTTAATGGTTTTGATGAGAGAACTTAAAAAATTAAGATACTCCTTATGTATTTCAATGTCACTAATCTTGTTACACATTAGTACTTTTTTTCCCTTTCAGAAAATATTTCTTACTTATTGAACTTTATGTAAGTTCTTTTTGTGGTTCTGCAGTGAGACTTTGGGACATCCATATCTCTGCACTTCTTCATTTTCTACCGTTTTATGAATCATAGTAGTGAGTCATTACCACTGGGATGTACCCTAATTCTCAAAAGCTGAAGCCTAAGCTGATTCTGGCATGATTAAAACAGACCCTGCTTTTGCCAGTTTTTCTATTTTTACCGTTCACATATTTCTCATCATTTAGTCCCCTTTCACACTATTTGGGAGCAAATTAACAGACCGGTCTTTATTTCTCAGATTCCAGGCTTCTCCCCTTCAACATATATCCCTTTACATTCTGCCCATTTCCTGTGTTTTCTACATGTTTTAAACAGTGTTTCAGACTTACTTTCTTGTGATCAAGCAACCTTATTGTGGAAAAAAAAACTGTCTTATGAAATAAGATTGGAAACATCAGATTATTTAGGACTTTGAATGTGGTCAGAGTTTGTTTTTTGGGGTGTGTTTGTTTGTTTGTTTCAGTAGGAAATAGAGATCTTTTAAAGCTTAACAAAGAAAAAACTTCATGATGGTGCAAGATTATAGAAATCTTACTACGTTTGTAAGTCATAGAAAAGGGGAAGAGAAAAAAGAAGAATATTGAAGTAGTCAGGATGGCTTGTTTGTCAGCTGTGATATGCCTCTCTCTCCTCCCTCCACAATAGTTTTAGAGACAAAAATTAAAACATTGCCCTGTGGTATGTGTTAAAGAAAAAGCATCAAACAGAACCTTGTGTTGATTGGCTTTACAAGTTATGGTACAACATTAAGGGAAAAGTTTATAGACTAGTATAAGCTCCGGTGGAAACCTAAACTAGTTTGGAGTAAGTTTTGGAGCTCTGACCTGGTCCTGGGTGAATGAGAATGGGATATTAGGCCCTCTGTGCCTTCCCCTACTTTCATGTCTTTCTCTTCTCTTCATGTTCTTTTCCTCTATTACTTATTCTTTCTTCCCTTAAATTACTTCTCCAGATTGACCAGAGAAGGGTACAGTATAGCAGTGCACATAATGCATCTGATGCCCAAGATTTTCAGTTGAATTTTAGAGATTGAGATTATTTTCTAGCAGTCATTAAAAATGAGGACAGAAGCTGCGGAAGGAAGTGAAGGCTTTTTAGAGTTGTGAAGTTAATTGGGCTTGTGAAAGGACCAAGTATCAAGTTCAAGACAACATTAGAAGATATTCATATTTAGAGATTGCTTTCACCGTCTTATAACTAAAATAGTATTTGTAATGCCAACACTGAATTGAGTGCTTATCTATCCATTGTACCCCTTCCCTCATATTGATTTATTTATACCTTCTGTCTATCCCCCTTTTCCTTCCCTTCTTTTCTATGCCTTTTTCCCCTATTCTGACCTCAGGTAGCCTGGACCTACCAAGAGAAACTTTCTGTCCTCTGCGTTGTTGAGCTAATTGCAAGTCAGTCCAGGGCTGACGTGGAATGTCATATTAGACAGGGATTACACAGGAAGGGAGTGACTCATGGACTTGGATTGATTGACTGATTTAATCCTCATCAGAGGACATTTTTTCATTGCTTTTTGGGAGAGAGAGAGAGGGAGGGAGGGAGGGAGGGAGAGAGAAAGGGAGAGACTCATCAATGTAAGAGAAAAACATTGATTGGTGTCTCTCGTATGTCCCTAGACCAGGGATGGTTTGTGCCCTGACCGGAGATAGAACCCACAACTGAGGTATACACCCTGACCAGTAATTGAACCCAGGATTATTTGGTTATGGGATAATGTTCCAACCAACTGAGCCATACTGGCCAGGGCTGCACTTTGGTTTTTAAACGTTAAGTGCAGAATAAATGAAGTTATGCCACTGTCTTGCTATAACTGGCACAGAAGCTCTGGCCATGTGGCTCAGTTGGTTGGAGCATCATCCTGTACACCAAAATGTACAGATTCTAATCCTAGTCAGGGCACATACCTGGGTTGCATATTCAATCCCCCAGTCGATGTTTCTCTCACTTTCTCTTTTTCTTCCTTCCTGTCTTTTAGAAAGAAAAAAATAGAAAAACTGACACAAAAGTGCCTTCTAAAATAAGAGTTATAAACACTTTTATTACTGCAACTTGTCTTTTATCTATAGGGGAAAACCTAGCCTTCTTTCAAAGTTCTTCCAAATTTGGCCTCCTCATGTACTTCTCTCACCCCCATGTACCATATAATTTAGCGACACTGAACTTTTCACTGTTTCTGAACATCTCATCTTATATCAGGATTTTGTGCCATTGTACAATCACTTTCTTTAACAAACACATGGCACTTAACTACATACCAGAAACTTGTAGTAGATTATATTATTTGTTCAAATATTTTTTGTTTGTTCAAAATATTTGATGGCCCTTTCCACTGGGTCCCTCCCTACAGGTCTTATATTGCACATGCCATTAACATCAGCCTTTACTCTGTAACTTTAATTAGCCACTAAAATATGAATAGAAATGAATGTTTTACAAGCAGAAGTTTTAAGAGCAATTGCTTGGTTCCGCCATTGTTCTTTAACTTTTGCCGTGAAAAAAGCCTGTGCCAGATAGAAGCCCAGATCCCAGAGTAAAGAGTGCACATGAAACAGGCCTGTGGTCAACATGTAAGATAAACAAGAAATAAATCTTCATGATAAGCTACTGAAATTTGGGATAATTTGTTAGCAATATAACAAACAGTATAACCTGGAGAAAGGAGACTAATATAGCTATTTTCTAAACACTTTACAAATATTATCTTAATTAGTCCTCATAAAATCCTGATGATGTAAGAACTGTTATCCCCATTTTCTAGATGAAGGAACTGGGGCACAGAGAGCCTAAGTAATTTGCCAAGGATATAAAATTAAAAGTAGATGAGACAGGATTCAAATGCAGGTTCTCTAGCTTTGGTGTCTGTGCTCTTATGAGACAGCTTTGCATAACCACAAAGTTTCTTTCAACTATATTCCTTTTTTCACTATTAGATCCCTTCTTTTCCTAGAAAAATTACCTTCATTTAAGTCCTGACCGAAGTTTTTTCTGAGTCAGTCCTATCTTCCAGTTTAGGAATTATACATTATTCTTTATAAGCCCTAGTGCCTGGCACAATGTCCGGCATTTTACCTACATTTTGCAAATAATTGTTGAATTACAAAATTTAGTACTATCAAAATAATTTTTGTGCTATAAAACACTGTGATATTATGTGATTGTCAGGATGCTTTTAACGTGTACTGTCTTACCAGGTTCTTCACACAATCTCTACAGTGGTGGAGAACCTAGACTTCCCATTTTAAAGATGAGGAGGCTGAGGTCCTGGCTGGTGTGGGTCAACTGGTTAGATTTTATCCTGTGAATCTGAAGGGTCACAGGCTCGATTCCTGGTCAGGAGGCATGCCTGGGTTGTCAGTTCGGTCCCCAGTCAGAGCACATGCAAGACACAATCAATCTCTCACATCAGTGTTTCTCTCCTCACTCTCTTCCTCCCTTCCCCTCCTTCTAAAAGCAATAAACATGTCCTCGGGTGAGGCTAAAATATATACATACGTTAAAAAAAAAAGATGAGGATACTGAAATTCAGGTTCTACAACTGATGGGTGATAGAGGCGGGACCAAAGGCCAGGTGTTCTCGTCATGGTCAGGGCAGTGCACTGCACATTTCAATGCTCTCATCCATATCTTTTTCAACCACAAGACACTTATGTACAAAACTATTCTTAGATCTTCCCTTGACTGTACCAGTTGTCATCAATGGAGACACAATTCTGGAAGGAGATCCTGTATATGAAGAAGTTTTGAAAACATGCAGAGGTGCTGAAAAGACACATATGAACAACTTTCTGCAGCTTTCACTATTAATTTTGTGGGCCAACCAGTATCCAAGAAAACTTTGTCTCATTGGCAGCCTCTACTTTCTTCCTGATATGCAAAATTCAGCCCATAGCTATACTTTATCTTCTGAGATTATCAAGATATTTAACTGGTCCTCCATCTGATGCACTAAAGATGCAGCTGAAACTTCACCCTCAATACACGTGTTATCTGTGTTTCTGGCATTGTCATGTATAAGAAAATAAAGTATGGAATGGCTTTGAGAAAGTTTAAAGGATAATGTAAAAAATATTTATCTGGTTCAATAGTACTGCTAGTCATAGGAAAAAGAAATGGAAATAAGGAAGAGGTTGTCAAGAAAACAGCCATACTTTTTAGTTTTAGACAGTTACTGGTAGAATATCATATCCACTGCAGCACAGAGCATTTTCCCACAGGGTCTTCATATTCTTTTCCTATCACGAGATGGAAAGTCTTGAAACAATTTTGATTATCTCTTTAAACTGATATTTTAAAAGTGAAAGTGTCCAATATTTTTTTCCTCTTTGGGGCTGATTGTGTTATTTCTCTTCTATCTTAATAACAACTTCTAGGAAAGGACTGTGGTGAAATCAGTGCATGTTTATTTTAAATATATTCATTATTATAAACAGCAGCACAGCTTATCAAAAAGTCTTGTCATAGCCCTGGCTGTGTAGCTAAGAGGCTAGAGTGTAGTCCCTATGTGCTAAGGTTGCAGATTCAATCTCCGGTCAAGGCATATACAAGAATCAACCAATGAATGCATAACTAAGTGGAACAACAAATCATTGTCTGTCTCTCTAATAATTTTTTTAAATTTTTAAGTCTTTTCATGCTAGTTTATGTTGGCTAGGAATGTCTTCAAGCTATCAGAAAGATTGTTTTTAGTCTACTAAAATCTTACCTCTTTTATAAAATTTTAAAGATTTATGTATCTGGAAAGGCCCAGATCTTTCTAGATCTTCACATTTACTTTTTGTGAAAAAATTGTTTTTTTAGTTTATGTAAGTATTATTACATACAGTAAGATTCACCAATTTTAAGTGTACAGTTTTATGAATTTTGCTATATACAGTTGTCTAACTACCACCACAATCAAAATAGAAAATTGTCCCCTCACCCCAAACATTTTGTTCATTCCTTTTGCTCTCTATTCTCTCACCCAACTATTTTTATATAACCCCGATCTTCATGTCATTATAATTTTGCCTTTCCTAGAATTTCATATAATTGGAATCATATAGTATGAAGTCTTTTGTGTTTTACTTCTTTCATTTAACATGCTGTTTTTGAGATCAATCTGCATTTTAATAATACTTCATTCCTTACTATTATAAGTATTAATCTATAGTATGGTTGTACCACAATTTGTTTATCCATTCACCAGTTAATGAACAGTTGGGTTACTTCCGGGTTTGAATTATTATAAGTCTGCTATGACATCTATGCACAAATGTTTATGTGAATATGTGCTTTAACTTCTCTTGGGTAAATTCCTAGGAGTAGAATTCGTGGGTCTAATGTTAAATATATGGTTAGGGTTATAAGGTACTACCATATTATTTTACAAAGTAGTTGTACCATTTTTCATTTCCACCATCAATGCATGAAAGAGTTCCAATTGCTCTGCATCCTTGTTAATACTTGGCATTGTCAATTGTTTTAACTTTAGTTGATGTGTAATGGTATCTTGTGATATTAATTTGCATTTCTTTAATGACTAGTGATATTGAGTGTGTTTTCATGTGCCTACAGACCACTTGTATATCTCCTTTTGTGAGATACCTGTCAAATCTGCCCACTTGTTCATTGAGTTTCATTTGCTTTCTAATTGAGTTAAAAGAACTCTTTATATTCTGGATATAAGCCCTTTGTTGAATATCTTATTTAAGAAATCTTTACAAATCCAATGTCGTGGAGATTTTATCTTACATTTTCTTCTAGAATTTAATAGTTTTTGCTATTACACTGAGGTCTGAGATTCAGCTTGAGTGTACTTCTTTTGAGGTAAGGGTTGAGATTTATTTTTTTCCATACTGTTAGCCAATTGTTTTATCACCATTTGTTGAAAAGACCCTTTTCTCCTTTGTATTACCTTGGCCCCTTTGTTGAAAATCAATTGACCACTGTGGATCTATTTCTTGACTCTCTTTTCTATCCAGTGATTTATATGTCAATCCTTATACCAATATCATACTGTCAGTAGTACTTTCGCTTTATGGTAAGTCTTGAAATCAGTTACCCCTCTTTTTCAAAACTGGAACATTGACTTTTCATATGCATTTTTAAATCAGCTTGTAATTTCTTCAAGAAAGGGAAAAACAACTGTTAAGATTGTGCTTGCTGCCCTGGCCAATGTGACTCAGTGGTTGGAGTGTCGTCCTGTACACCAAAACATGTCAGGTTTGATGCCTGGTCAGTGTACATATGGGAGTAAGCCTATCAATGTTTCTCTCATATCCGTGCTGGCTCCCCTCCACCCCTCCCTTTCTCCCCCTCCTTTCCCCCTCCCCCTTCCCTCCCTTCCTTTCTTTCTAAAAAAATAAATGAATATATCCTCAAGTCATGATTAAAAAAGAAAAATTTTATTTACTGTTGGATTGAAATTATAGATCAGTTGGGAATGATTACCACTATGATTATTTTAAAATACGCCCACAAATTGTTTTAAATTTTAGAGACGCAGCTTAATTCCCTTTTGCAATTTTTCATTAAATGTATTCCAAAGTATTTGTGGGTCTGTTGATGCTATTTTAAGTGGAGTGGTTTTTATAATTTTTGTTCTAATTGTTTGTTGCTGGCATATAGCAATGCAGTTGATTTCTGTATATTACTATTATATCCTGCAATTTGCTAAATTTTATTATTTCGTGTAGCTTTTTTATGAACTCCTTAGGGTTTTCTACATATGTGATCATGTCATCAGGAAATCATTTGTTTATGTTTACTCTTTCCTTGTCTTGTTCTTTGTCTTAGAAAACACTGGGCTTTTCACCACTTAATCTATATCTATAAATGCATAAGTTGTTCTAGATCTTCACATTCATTATTTTTAGTCTTATTTTATTAGTTTTATCATTATTTTTCTTTTTAGTCTATTATTTTTACTTTTAGTCTAATATAAGAAACAAGTTTCAACATAAGCCTGTTTGCCTCTTAAGTTTTAGTTTGCTGAATCAGCTTATGAAAGTGGATATAATTTTAAAGGAGAATGGTCTCCTTGTTAAAAGGTATATTTGAAAGTATTTACATTTAAGCACCGATTAAGGCTTTATCTATGTGCTAGAGACTCTAGTTATCTCCCATTGTGTTTTTTCTTAGGAACAGATCTTTCATCTTATTTTCCAGTTTTCTTTGCATCTAATTATAGCCATTGCACTAAATCCTGGCATCTTGGCCAGTAAGGTATAAACTTACACATTGGTTAGACTTAGGTCCTTCCTCATTTTCTTCTCCCTACTGCTTGGAATGCAGTTAAGATGATGGGAGCTCTTTTAACATGAGAGAGAAATAAACTGCTTTTGTATTTAAGACACTGTTATTTACAGTTTTCCACTTTATGCAGTGAACCTAAGTCTCCTGATGAATGATTTTCCAAAAAAAGGAAAGCTTAGAGCAGCTTTCTAAGACAATTTGTTAGAAACAAATAGTCTGCGATCAGTCTAATCAATTTTCTCCCTATTCAACTCAGCTTCCAAAGAATCAGAAGGATATCCAGTGTTTTAATTGGATTCATCTGAGTCATTTTTGAACTTGACAAAGAACAAGAGAAGCAAGACTCTTTCAATAAATGCTGAAGTCATGATTCTGTCTGTCATTATAGGAATCATTTCATGATTAATTGCAAATGGCAGAAATAACTTCAGGCATTACTAATTTTCATACATATTCTTTGGGTAATAAAATAAGTAATTTCCAAAGTTCCTTAACTTTAGAATATTCTTTCTTTAAGATTTCCAGTGAAGAAGAGTGACTAGGAAAGAGTGACATAAGAGCAAAGATTTTCTTTGTTTTGTTTGTGCTGCATCCCAGTGTTTAGAATACAGTCTGACACATGACAGATGTTCAGTACATATGTGTTGAATAAACAGATGCGGCCTCAGTGGGTCTTGTTCCCTCAGGACTTAAGTGCAAATGAAGTCTATATAAAAGGGTCCAGGTGTGCCCTGGCTGGGTGGTCTGTTGGTTGGAATGTTGTCTCATACACAGAAAGGTTACGGGTATGACTCCCATTCAGGGCACATACCTTGGCTGCAGGTCTGACCACTGGTCAGGGTGCACACAGGAGGCATATGTTTCTCTCTCACATCAATGTTTTCTTCTCTCTCTCTCTCTCTCTCTCTCTCTCTCTCTCTCTCTCTCTCTCTCTCTCTCTCTCTCTCATCAATAAGTGTATACTTGCATGAGGGTTAAAGAGAAAAAGGGCCCAGGTATAAGAGGGCGTTTATTCTTTTGGCCTGTCTCTGTCTTACAAAAGTAGTACTTTGCCCCCCCGGGAAAGCAGCTCATTGTGTTTGTCCTAATGCCATTAGATGATAGGTTTCTTGAACATTGGAACCGTGGTCCACAAGGACCCTGGCAGTGCAGTTTGCTCTGTGGGTTTTGCTTCAGCCAGTCGGCTGGAGCAAGAGATCAACAAACACCTGGTGTCATTGCCAGGTCATGGTTTCTCATCTTTGCTTGCTATGGTTTCATGCTAATACTAAACAAGACAAGAAGACAGTGAAATTTACTGTCTGTAATAAAAAATGTTCCACATGTTTTCTATCCAGCAAATTAAATTCTTTATTTGCCTGATGAGCATTATTTCATGAGTCCCTTTCTGAAAAGACTAAATCTGAAAATTTGGAATAAGCATGTAATTGATATCCACATTGATTAATGGCCAATAAGAAAAAAATTTCCTTTCGTTTTACATTCTCAGTGAGATTTATATAGTAATAGCTTCTACTGTTGGCGTATGAGGAACTTGTAGCTTTAGCTCAGAGCTGTGGCCTGGCTCTTTGGCCTACGGTTTCAACTGCATATGGCCCAGAACACTTTCTAGTTCTGGTTCTGGTTGCCTGATTCCAGGGCTATCTGGCCTTTCCAGACAAATACTGCTTGTTCCCTTTCACTGTATCCCTTTGTCCTGAACCAGATTCCTGGCCTGTCCAAGTCCACTGCTGCTGCTTCTTTCCTTCTCATTGGGCCTCACAGCTTGATCTTGGGCTTCCTGGCACTGAAGGCCTGCTAGAACCCCCTTTGTTAGAATTTCTCCTGGTGTGACATGCAAATATGAACAGGTGGTCTATATTTAAAGCGTTTTTCACAAATTCATAGGGTTTCAAGATAATTCTCATTCAGAATGCCCACTATGAGAAAGATTTATGAGATAATGAAAGTTAAAGTTAAAAGTAATGTGTAAATATAAAATAATATAATAGTGATAATCTCTCAAAGATTTTGCTAGTATTGAGGTAAAATTTAATATACTTATTCTTATCCCATCTTCTCATAGAATAGGTTCATGTGATTATCAAATATTTATAGAAAGCTAAACTCTTTAAGCCCTTCATATTTTAATTTTTTGTGGATACCTAAAACATTTTACAATAACAGTTTGTTTATTGGAAAACTTGAGATCATGCTGGACTACCAGAGGCATGGATAGGTAAACTCTACCTTTTTGTCATATGGGAAAGTGTAAACTTAGGATCAAAAAAGTATATCTAGCCCTGGCCAGTGTGGTTCCATGTATTGAGCGCAGGCCTGTGAACCAAAAGGTTGCTGGTTCAATTCCTGGTCACATGCCTGGGCTGAGGGCCAGGTCCCCAATAGAGGGCTTGTGAGAGGAACCACACATTGATGTTTCCCTCTCTTTCTCCCTCCCTTCTCCTCTCTAAAATAAATAAATAAGATCTTTGAAATATAGTGTATCTACTGGCAACTTTCCAATTTCCTTTTAAAAATATCTAAGATAACATTTTTCTTTGCAGAGCATTTATTCATTCGCCATTCTCTCAGCAAATACATGTAGGGTAGTTAATATAAGCTGGGTGCTGTTCTAGGCACTGAAGCTAAGCATTGATCAAAACCAACAAAATTTATTCCCTTGTAGAGTGTGCATTCAAATAGGAAGCAGCATTTAGGATTGAGATTTAAGCAAATGAACACAAAAGCACTATTTTATCCCTGCCAGATTTTGCGGTAGTGTATTTGTTTTTTACTGGGTAGAATATTCCAATTCTTCATTGGATCATCTGGCTAAAACTGAATATACATTTTGTAAGTATATACGTGATGGTATGAAAGTGACAATCTTTAACTTTCATCAGTTCCTTAAGGGAATCTATAACCTATCCCCACCCCCCCCCACAACAAAAGTTAAGAACCTCTACTAAATTGTGAACTCTGTAATTACAAGCAACAACTATGCCTTTTCATTAGTTTGTTCCTAATTTCTTTAAGAGATATGATTGCATATACCCCATAGACACAGATAACAGTGTAATGATGACCAGAGGGAAGAGAAGACAAGGCTGAGTGGAGTTGGGCAATGGGGGAGGAAAAGGGAACATCTGTAATAGTGGCAACAATAAAAACAAAGTTAAAGACATGATTGCATAAAGCAAAAATAACACTGTATTGATGGATTTATTAGATATATAGGTATAGTATATAAGACAAAAAATTAGCACAGTGGATGAGGGTGATGTTAAATGAATTAAGACTAAAGTAGAAGAGGAGAAACAAAGAACAAAAAACAGATGAAACAAATAGAAACCAAATAGCAAAACCAATTTATCATGGTAAGTACTTTAAGTGTAAATAGTTAATCACTTCAGTCAAAAGGCAGAGATTGTCAAACTGGATTTAAAAACATGAAACTGTTATATGCTATCTACCAGACACACTTAAACACAGACAGAAAGAGTGTTGAAGGTAAAAAGATGAAGAAAGCCCTGGCCCGTTTGGCTCAGGTGGTGGTTGGGTGTCATCCCACAAAGTGAAATATCGCCAGTTCAATTCCTGGTCACAGTACATACCTGGGTTGCAGATTTGGTCCCCAGTGGGGGCACAGAGGCAACCAATCTATGGTTTTCTCTCACGTCAATCTTTCTCTAACTCTTAGCTCTAACTCTAACATTAAGTAATTTTTTAAAAAATGATGAAGAAAGATATATCATGGAAAAAGTTTAAAAGATGACGTTAATATCAGAATACATTTCTATATCAATATTACTAAAAACAAATATTTTGTTATGATAAAAGGGTCAATATAAAGGTATGTGTGCTAATATCTTCCAAATATATGAAGAGTTTCCAAATACGTGAAGTTAAAACCATCAGAACTAAAGGAGAAATGGACAAACTCACAGTCATGGTTAGATACATACGTTGAGACTAAAATGAAAATGTTTAATTTTTTACTTAATTCAAATCTCACAGTTCTGATTTGGTCAACTTCTCTGATATTTTATTATGTCTATAACAACATTTTGCTACCTAGAGCTAAATTGTGTAACTTTAATGTCTTATAGCCCCATTTTCTGTTTTCCTTCCTACCCAGATCTTCAGAAAAGGAATTTCTACTTCCTCACCTCCAGTTCATTTTATAATTTTTGCCATCTTTACTTCCTCTTTCTTTTTTATTTTTTGCATTTTCTTAAATTGTACTTTATTGATTATGCTATTATAGTTGTCCGGATTTTTCCTCCTTTGCCCTTCTCCACCTAGCACCCCCTACTACCTCAGGCAATTCCCCCACCCCTGTTCATGTCCACAGGTCATGCACGTAAGTTCGTTGGCTACTCCATTCCCTATACTATACTTTACATCCCCATGACTATTCTGTAACTATCTATTTATACTTCTTAATCCCTTCACCTCTCATTCATTTCCTCCCACCCACTCTCCCATCTCTTTAACCTTTGGCATTTTAATTATGATGTATCTTGGTGTGGTCCTCTTTGTGTCCACTTTGTTTGGGACTTTGTCCTTCCTGGACTTGCATGTCTATTTCCTTCACCAAATTCAGGAAGTTTCTTTCATTATTTTTTCAAATAGATTTCTGATTTCTTATTCTTTCTCATCTCCTTCTGACACCCCTATGAAGCTAATGTTGGATTGCTTAAAGTTCTCCCACGGGCTGCTTACACCATCTTCAGTTTATTGTGTTCTCTTTCTTCTTCTTGCTCTGATTGGTTGTTTTTTGCTTCCTTATTTTCAAAAACATTGATTTGCTTCTCGGCTTCATCCACTCTACTCTTGCTACCCTATAAATTGTTCTTTATTTCAATTAGTATATCTCTCATTTCTGACTGTGTCTTTTTTATGCTGCTTAGGTCCTCACTAAGTTCCTTGAGCATCCTTAAAACCAGTGTTTTGAACTCTGCATCAGATAGATTGCTTGTATCCATTTTGTTTAGCTCTTTTCTGGAGTTTTGATCTGTTCTTTCATTTGAGCCATGTTTGTCTCCTTATTTTGGCAGCCTGCCTGTGTTTGTTTCTGTGTATTAAGTAGAGCTGCTTTGCTTCACATGTCTTGGTAGTGTGGCCTAATGTGGTAGGTGTCCTGTAAGGTCCAGCAATACAGCTACCTGGATCACCCAAGCAGGGTATTTGAGGTGTGCCCTTTGTGTGGGCTGGGTACACCCTCGTCTTGTAGTTGAGCCTTAGTTGCTGTTGGCAGGTCAAAGGGAAGGATTTACCCAGACCAGTCAGCTCTGTGAAATGGCTGTGACCACAGAGCACCAACCTCCCCCCTCCATGGAGGATCAGCCATAAAGGGTCAGAGTGGTGGTTCTCTGACGTGGTCTGTAGCTGTCCACTAGGTGCACTGGCCCTGGGGTTTCCCGGGTGGTGCATGACAAGATCAGTCCTTTCTCTTCTTTAAAAAGTATTTTTGTTAAGATAGTCCTACCCCCCACACACCTCCTCTTCCCTCTCCATCATCATGCTGTAAAAGAAACCTCTCCATGGTTCTGTGCATACTATTGAAGTATGTGTCAATAAACAGTAAATACTAAATTTTGTGTTTTCAAATTTTACATAAAGATGAATATAATATATGATAGCTTTTTAAAAAGCGTATTAATACATGAATACTGAGTTTATCTGAACTGCTGTTTAGTCTTCTATTAAATGAATAAACCACTCTAACCATTTCTCTACTGGGGACATGTTTCCATTTCTTAGCTCTAACATTGCAGTTGCGTATTCCCTAAAGCAGGGGTGTCAAACTCACTTTCACCAGGGTCTACATCAGCTTCATGGTTGCCTTCAAAGGGCCGAATGTAAGTTCAACTCCTTAACAGTTAAGTAGTAGTTATATTTATACAGTCCTAAAATTATTTCAGCCCTTTGAAGGCAACCACAAGGCTGACGTGGCCCTCAGTGAAAATCAGTTTGACACCCTGGCCTAAAGCATACTTCCGGCTCTGCTAGGACATTCAGCCCTCTCTATCAATGGGTCTCACCTACACATATTTAACCGACCACAGATCAAAAATATTTTTAAAAAAAGAAGGAAAAGAAATCCTAAAATGTTTCAAAAATTAAATCTTGAATTTGCCACATATCAAGCACTACATTGCATCTACAAGAATGAAATGACATGTGGGTATACCCTGCTGTGACCTAAATGCAAATATAGTTCATGTGTAAATCCTACCATTTTTTATGAGGGACTTGAGTGTTCTCAGATTTTGGTATCCACAGGGGTCCTGGAACCAATTGCACTTCAGATACATAGGCTCAACTGTATTTTCAAATTGCTCTGCAAAGTCGTTGTGCCTCTTTAACTCCCTCAGGACCATGTAAGAGTTCTCAGTTCTCATCATCATCACCAAAACTTGATACCAGATTTTTCCATTTTTGCCAATTGTTGTTATATTTAACATAGTTCATTTTATATTGTATTTCCATAAAAACTGGTGAGCATGAACATCTTGTCATGTATTTTGTAGCCATTTGAATTTCCTCTACTGGAATTGCCGTTTCATCTGCTTTTTAAACTGGGTCGATTGTCTTATTAATTTATAGAGTTTCTTTACGTGTTCTTAATACTGCCTTTGTTGACTACAATTCTAAGTACCTTCTCCTAGACTCTGACTTACCTTTTACTTCATTTATGATAATTTTTGGCACATTGTAGCTTTTATATCATAATGTAAATAAATGTACATTTTCTTTTATAGTTTGTGCTTCCTGTGTTTTATTTAAAAATCCTTCCCCATCCCATTGCCAAAAGATGTTCCTTCTGTATTTTGTGCAGAAACACTTATGATTTTGTGAATTATATTTGTGTCCCTAATCCATTGGGAATTTATGTGTGTGATGTCAAGAAAAGGGGCTTGTTTTTTTCTTTATCTTTAAGTACAGCTTGTGTATACTTTTCCCTCTAATTTACCCATCTCTGCTATATACCAAGTGCTCTTGTACTCAAGAGTCTGCTTCTGTGTTCTTGTTCTTTAGGTCTATTTGGGTAGCCCTACAGAAAGCCAGTGCAATTTTAAGCACTCAAATTTTATAGCATATCTTGAAATCTGATAGACCTTATTATGCTTCTTGAAAATTACCTTGGCTGTTCTGGATCTTTTATTCTCTACTTTTAAATCTTTTTATTGTAGTACGTAACACATACAAAAATGTCCATAAACTATAGGTGTCACAAAGCCAAACAATCACTATAAAGTAAACATGCTAGATAACCCCACCCAGGACAGTGCACTGCCAGCCCCCAAAGCCCATCCCTCCTGTGACTACTCTCCTAGGACATCTGGTTGTTGCCCTCATGCTTTGCTTTGTGGTTTTTCCACACAATATGTAGTTCAGATTAATCCATTTACAAAAGTATTATGATAATGTATGTAATCTTTATGTGTAGTTTATTTTTCCCAGCATATTATTTTAAAAATTTAAACCTTAAATATTCCATATAAATTTTAGGTTTGGTGTTTAGATTCCAACAACAACAAACCCTGTTAAGATTTTATTTTTTAGTTATATTGAATTTATATATTAATTTGGTGACAATTAATATGTTAATTTTGTACCTTCTCATGGATGTGATACCTATATTTATTACCAGGCTTGTAATTTTCTCTTACATAGTTTTTTGGTTTTCTCTATACAGACCTTATATAATTTATTAGATTTATTCCTAAATATTTTATTGTTGTTGTTATTATCCGCTGATAGCTAATTGTCTTACCTTTCTAGGTGGTATGAATTTTATCTTTGGTAACTTTTAAGGATTTCTTTTTTTTTGTTGCACTACAGTGTAACTAGACATAAATTTTATTTTATTATCCTTCTTTGGACTCTAGAATTTTCAGTCTGAGATTTATATTTTTTTATGAATTCTGGAAAACTCTCAGCTATTATCTCTTGAAATATTGTCCCCCCTCTGCCTATATTCCCTCTGTGGTCTACTGGCAGCTCTGAGACATACACTGAGGGTCTCTCTGTATGGAATCCTCCTGTGTAGAACCTGGGACCTCCTCTCCAGGCCTGCTCTATCCTCCTCAGAGCCTCCTTGACCCATGCCCTTCAGAGGTTTTATCTTCTTGCTATAGAGGAAAGAGAGGATAAATATCGACTATGCTGAGTATGGGAAGGAATTGTGATTGTTTTTTACAGAGCTAGGAATCCTCCACTTCACTCCTGCCTTACACAGTACCTGGTGTCTCTACTTCCTGAAGCTGTCCTGGTTCCAGAAGTCCTCTTGCTGGCATTTGGATTTACTCTTTTTCCAATATACTTAGTGGTTTCTAATTACACACTGTGTTTTCCATCTTGTTAGTGTAGTTCAGGATTACAGAAGATGCTTTTTGGTTTCATCAAATGTGGAGTTTGTTTCTGGTTTTTTTTTTTATTGTTTTGTACCATTTTTTAGATAAGTGGCATTGAAATGATTTGAAACCAAAGTCCCCTACCATTCACTTTTTGCCTACTTCAGTCTGTCCTCTGCTCCACCACTGTACCAAAACTCTTCTTATAAGGTCTCAAAAGGCCTCCATTTTGCCAAATGCAATGGTCATTTTCCTTTCTCTGTCTCACTTGAACTCTGAGCTGTATTAAAATAGGTGACTAGTATCCCCATCTTAAAACATTGTTTTGTTAGCTTCACTGATACTAAACTGTCCTAGTTTCCTTTCTGTTCTCTAGTAGCCCCTTCCTAGTTTTCTTTACTGGCTTTTTCTACTCTGTCCCTCCTCAAAATATTGATGTTCCTTCGGTTCAATACAAAGTCCTCTTCTCTTTTCTGTTACAGGTCCACACCTTCATGTTACCTTATTTAGTCCCACTGCTTTACTTGCCATCAAGTACCAGTGACTTCCAAATCTTTATCTCTGCTAACTTTTCCCCTAGTTCCAGATTTGTATATCCAATTACTCACTTGATATCTATACCAAGTTTTCTAAGAGACACTATGAGACTCATTCCTGCATTGCATTTGCTGATTTCTCTGTCTGAAATGTTCTTCCTAATTTTCAAATCACTGGTACCCCATTATCTTAAGATATCCACTCAAGTGTCACTTCCTCTAAAGCTTCCCTAATCACCCTACCTAAAGAAGTCCCTGCTCTAAGTCACTTTATTACCTTCACAGAGCTTGTCTGGAATTCTTTTGTATGCTTGCTTGTTTACTGTCTGCTCTCCATATGGACCTCTATTACCTCTATAAGAGTTGGACCTTGTTGATCATATCTTCTGCTGAATTCTAAGTACCTAGAACAGTACCTAGCATATGGCAGAAGCTAATAAATTCTTGCCTAATTAGTTGACTTTATTAATAAAAAATGGGGACTTCTGGACAAGATGGAGGCGTAGGTAGATACACTTTGCCTCCTCACACAACCAAAAGAAGGACAACAACAAATTAACAACAACAACAACAACAACAAAAACCCAGAACTGCCAGAAAATCAACTGTGTGGAAGTTCGACAACCAAGTTAAAGAAGAAACATTCATCCAGACAGGTAGGAGAGGAGGAGATGGGCAGCAAGGGGGTGGCTAACAGAGCAGGTGGTCCCACATTTACATGTGGATAAACCAGGAGGAACAACTGGGGAGTGAGACAGAGCATGCAACCCAGGATTCCAGTGGGAGAAAGAAAGCCTCAAACCTTCTGGCTAAAAAAACCAGTGGAGGTTGTGGCAGAGAGAGGACTCCCAACCTCATAGGAGAATTCATTGGAGAGAACCACAGGGTCCTAGAATAGACACAAGCCCACCCACCTGGGAATCAGCACTAGAAAGTCCCACTTTGCTTGTGGATAGCAGAGGAAGTGACTGAAAGCCAGCCAAGAGCCCAGGAAGCAGCATTGTTCCCTCTTGGACCCCTCCCCCACATATAGCACCACAACCCAGCCACATGGGTTGACCCACCCTGGTGAATAACTGCAGCTCTGTGTGCTAAGACAAAAACATATGGCCCAAAAGAACAAACAGATCCAAGTTCCAGAAAAAATACAACTAAGCAATGAAGAGATAGCCAACCTATCAGATACACAGTTCAAAACACTGCTAATCAGGATGCTCACAGAAATGGTTAAGTGTGGTCACAAAGTAAAGGGAAACAGTTAAGGCTATGAAAAGTGAACTTAAGAAAAATGTACAGGGAACCAACAGTGAAGGGAAGGAAACCAGGACTCAAATCAACGGTTTGGAGCAGAACAAAGAAAGAAACATTCAGCCAGAACAGAATGAAGAAACAAGAATTCAAAAAAAATGAGAGGAGGCTCAGTTAACTCCAGGACAACTTTAAACATTCCAACATCAGAATCATAGGGGTACCAGAAGGAGAAGAGGAAGAGCAAGAAATTGAAAACCTATTTGAAAACATAATGAAGGAAAACTTCCCCAATCCGAGGAAGGAAATAGACTTCCTGGAAGTCCAGGAAACCCAGAAAGTCCCAAAGAACCTGGACCCAAGGAAGCACACACCAAGGCACATCATAATGGCATTACCCAAGATTAAAGATAAGGAGAGAATCTTAAAAGCAAAATGAGAAAAGGAGACAGTTACCTACAAAGGAGTTCCCATAAGACTCTCAGTTGATTTCTCAAAAGAAACCTTGCAGGCAAGAAAGGGCTGGAAGGAAGGAAGTATTCAAAGTCCTTAAAGGCAAGGACCTACATCCAAGATGACTCTATCCAGCAAAGCTATCATTTAGAATGGAAGGGCAGGTAAAGTGCCTCCCAGATAAGGTCAAGTTAAAGGAGTTCATCATCACCAAGCCCTTATTATATGAAATATTAAAGAGACCTATCTAAGAAAAAGAAAAAGATCAAAAATACAAACATTAAATGACAACAAACTGACAACTATCAACAACTGAACCTAAAACAAAACAAAATCAAGAATAGACTAAGCAAACAACTAGAACAGGAACAGAATCACAGAAATGGAGATTACATGGAGGGTTATTGGGGTGCAGGAGATAGGGGGAAAAGCAACAGGGAATAAGTAGCATAAATGTAGGTAGAAAATAGACAGGAGGAGGATCAGAATAGTATAGGAAATGTATAAGCCAAAGAACTTATATGTAGGACCCATGGACATGGACTAAGGTAGGGAAATGATGGTGGGAGATGGGGTACAGGGCAGAGGGAAATAGGGAGAAAAAAATGGGACAGCGTTAATAGCATAATCACTAAAATATATTTAAAAAATAAAACATTAAAAGGAACTCTTCTCCTATTAGATAGCAAATTGTCAAATATGTTCTAATTTGGTATGAATAGCTTCTTATCTAAGAATCATATTCACAAAATTAAAGATTTTTTTCTAACAAAGGAATAACCATACTCATTTTCACCTGGAAAACCATAGACTATCTTTGGAGCTCTCTTGACAATTAATAACCTTAAAGATGAAACATAGGCTTGTTTGTAAACAGAATTATTAACTGCTACTATTGATAAGGATTTTAAAAATCTAGAAATATTAATAGAAAAAAAATTTAAACTATGGAAATTTTAGATTGCCTTTATTTTCTGATAAATTTATTATATAGCTGGGTTATATTATTGAACCTTGAAGTTGTTTTCTACCAATTATCTCTCTCTGGTGGCCTCATGCCAGTAAAAGTAACCACAGTGTGTGTGAAAGTATTTTGATAATCAGATCTCTGTGGCTTTTTATAAAATGAAAACATGTGTTAAAAATATTTTACCAGTACTTTGAGTGTTAGATGGTTAGGATTTTGCTATCTCTTCTAATTTAATAAAAGCAAATTTATTTACTGAATAAATTAAATTTTTGTTGATTTGTGTAGCTTAGTATTCTGCAACTTGGTAGGAATTTTGGTTATTACCTAACACTGCTAGAAGGAAGAAAAATACCATCGGAAGTATTTTGTGGTTATTGATATCGATATTAAATATGTTCTTTAAAATTTTACCACATTTAAACAATCCAGTTGAACTTCTTTCTTTTAGATTTCCGGTATCTGTTACAACAGCAAAATATTACAAGTTCACCAGGTGCTGTACATCCCTAGCTGGATAGCAAAGTTCTTTTCTTGGACGCTTGAGCCCATCTTCTCATCTTCAGAACCCATCACTGAAGCCAGAATTGGGATGGGGGCCACAGTGGACATCCAGAGACAGCAGAGAATGGAGGTGCTTGATCGACA
The DNA here is from genome assembly GCA_004027735.1 of Carollia perspicillata. Lineage (NCBI taxonomy): Eukaryota > Metazoa > Chordata > Mammalia > Chiroptera > Phyllostomidae > Carollia > Carollia perspicillata. Next base: position 95,068 of record PVKM010000091.1, on the reverse strand, counting down.
GCTGATGCTGTCTCAGTTTACACAGGCAAGGCGACAAAGGCAGCAGCAGGTAAACAATAATAATTAAAAATTCAAAAATACCCAGTGGCCTATGTAAACTTTTCCTCAGTGACTATATGTGTTGTAGAGACTATATTTTATTCCTGTGCATTGCAGTGTGGATATTTGACAAGTTTCTGAATAGATGTAGGTCTCTGTTAGTGCCTAGACTCAGTTTGTTTTCTTTTCAAGCTAAAAAAATAAATTGCAGCTGAAAAACTGGTCAAACTGGACATTCTTGTTTTGCTTCTATTAGATGAACATTATTTCTTAGAGAAACACCAACCTAGTTAACAAGATGTGATGTTTATCTGTTTTTATAATCTTGTAAAAGCCACAGTGTCTTCCTGTTAAAATGCTTATAATCATGTGCTTTGGAGTGAAAAGCAAATGTAAAACTTCTTGATTTTCTTTGGTTGAAATGGAGAGAATGTGAAGGTAAGAAAATTTTCAAAGGAGCTACCCATGAGTAAATCAAATAAATGCTGTGTTTTCTTAACCTTGTCTTCAATCATCAGGAAATATTGAGCATTTGTCCATAATGTACTACTCTATCCAAATCTGATACCACACTTGTCTTTCAAGGGTTACTATACAGGGTGGAGCAAAAGTAAGAAAATTAATAGAATAATTAATAAATAATATAATACAAGAACAAATGCTGCGTTTCATGTTCTCACTACTGTAAACCTACTTTTGCCTTACCCCATATGTCAGGCTAAAACCTCATACCTGATCTTTCTTTGACACTTCTATGACACAGCATGCTGGACTTTTTGTTTTTTGTCTTCTTGTTCTTTACCCTCGGGCGTATGAGAAAGCATACTCTTCTCATATACTGTCCCCTATCTCCTGCCTTTACTGGTTGTGAGACATATGTCTGCATGTCTCACAGTGGTCTGAGGAAGTGGAATCAGTTGTTATATTCCTGGTGTCCCATTAGAGATGTATTTCTCAGTTCATGTCTGGGTTGAGAAGAAAGAGGCCCCTTATCAATGGGCTGAGTCTACAGGTGAAAGAGAGAAGTGAAGGTTATTTCCTACAGGTGTATTTGAATTTAAGGTAAACCTGGAACACACAGTGAAGATACCCATGATGTACTTCAACATGGAGGATAGTCACCTGTGTTAAAAGAGGTCAAAGCTGGAGGTGTAGATCATGGAGTCAGCTTCATAGGATTGAGAGATGAAAGCAAGGTGCTAGAGGAGTTCTGTAATAAAATTACATCCAAGATGAATATAGGCTATAGACTAGCCTTATATTTAGCAAGAAGAGAAGGTAGATCCTTCAAGGAAACAGAAGAATGAAAAATAGAAGAACTTGGAATGATTGGTGTCTAAAAAACTGAATAATGGTAAGTATAAATATTTTCCAGGTAGAATGAACCTAGAGCTGTAGAGGAGAGAAAAAAGTAATGTATGATTCTGAGGTTTCTTGGTTAGGTAACAGGATAGATTGATGACACACCATTTCAACACTATCAGAAGAGCATACTTGGGGGAAATATATTGATGAGCTACTTTTGGAATACCTGAAAGGAGATTCCCCTTCAGATAGCTATGGATCTTGTGCTCATGAGCAAGGCAAAAAAGTGGTATTTCTCATGTTGGAGTCTTCAAGCAGATGGTGAAAGACAGAGATAGACTTTGAACAACAGTTACAAAAAGAAAAAGGGACCTGAGCTAATTTTATGGAGGGCTCTGGGGTTGGAAGAACCCTTACAGGTTGTCCCCAATTCAGATAAGGAGCTGAAACTAATCCTCCACCAACCAGTCATTGCTTGCTGATTGCAGATCTTGGACTGACTGGCTCTCCTCAGATGCACACCATCCACAGTGGGTGTGTCCCTTGAGAACTATCTGCTGTTAGCACTGCCAGCAGCACAAGGATTGAGCACTTCAGTTCTGGGAGATGTGGGGTATCTGGGCGGCAGACCACAGCATCCACCCATTGTGCTGGTTGGATCTTCTTGGTTTACCTAATTTTTTGGAGCAGTTCTTCTAAGATTCCAATGGCACTCTTTTCCTAGGAGAAGCTTTCAAAAGGAGGGTTAGTAGGGTAAATTACATCCCTCTCTGCCAAAGGAGGTCTCAAGATCATACTGATTGTCATCTCCCTCCCCTACTGTTCATTCAAGTGATCCCTCACTCTTGGCTAGGTTTAGTTGGTGAAAGTGACATGTGCCCTCACCCCTGGCACCATGCTCTTCCCAGGCTGTGTCTGCAGCACTTGTCCATTTTACTGTAGAAAACTGGCCAAGGGAGTACCAAGAGACACCCTAGTGGATGACCAAGTACTATACATAATCTTCCCTTTATAACCCGGCAGCCTGGGATCCAGCCACTTGCCACCTTGTACCAGCATAACATAAAGATTTGTAGAGAAGGATATAGGTTTTTATTAGCAGGGTTCTCAATTTGAGGGGGCTGGAAGCATTCCTGCTCCAAGCCAGCCTCTTCCACAAAGCACAGAAATTTCCTTGTTACCAGAATGATTAAAGTCTAAATCCAACTTACCCCATTATTGCTTATCTGTAGCCCAAGGTGGTTACTCAAACAGGTCTTCATCTCTCTAGGTCCAGGCCCAAGCTCGCTCATTCTCTCTCTCTCTCTCTCTCTCTCTCTCTCTCTCTGTCTGGTGCCAGAGTCGCCATCACCTTGCACAGCTTTTTCTCTCTGTTGGTGTCTAGGGTGGGCTGCCAGATCACTCCAGACAGTTGTGCAGGGGAAACTCCATCAGTGGAGCCCTGGTGCCCAAGGCTGCCTGTGCCCTGGAGCCAGAGGAACATCCCCAGCTCACACCTCCATGTGCTGCGCTCAGGCCGAGAGAGTGGAAGCATTCCAGAGCACTTGGAGCATGTTGCACAGTGTCCCAGGGGCTGGCACCCAACAAGGCACACATCCCAACATGGGATCCTGGCTCCCAGAGCTGGCTTCCAACTGTGCTGGCATAAGCCCCAAGTGCTCCCCAACCAGGGGCATAAGGCAAGGAAGACAGCCAGGCTTCTGCTCATGCTTTGTTTAAACACCTTCTCCCAAAATCCAATGCGCTGTGGGAGTGTCCAGCTTTTCAACCATTGTGGGCCATGTCTGCCATATTTGTCTTTGACCCTCTTCAGGTCACAATTTTGCACGAGACAGTCTCCAGTATTAAGTACAGATGTTTCAACCTTTTAGGCCCTGCGCAGCCTCAGTACAAAGCTCTTACCTCCCTCCGCCCGGATAGAGCTAAAGCTAGCTAAACTGATTATTTACAGTAGCCCCAGGGATATGGAAGTAAGCCCCAGCTCAGATTAGGGCTGCAATGCTTCCTAACTTTCTCAGTTGTCACTCTGGGGAGCACAGCTCTGCTCTTCCAGCTGATTGAGCTCTCTGGCCTGTTGCCACACAAGCTGACTGTTCACAGTTGCCTGAGGCAGTAGCTGGGCTATTTACAAGGTTTTGTTTACAGTTGCCTTGGGGCAATCTCTGATCTCCTGCAGGTTGCTTCTGTCTGCAGCCTTGGCTCTCTTCCCTTTTGAGGGGAGGGGGTAGTTCTGGCACCACTTCTGGGGTCCCTCTTCTGCTCCCAAATGATCTGGCCTCACCACCCCATTACACCTCCGCATTTTTGTACCCTAGCCAATGCCTTTTCCTCATGATCAGGGTTAATTACTTCCACCAGGATAATGACTTCTTTCCTTGCCTGCTGGTTTTGAGCACAAGAGGCCAAAATAACTGGTTAACAGCTACAACTTAAAATGTAAGACATTCTTGCTTTTTCTCCTGATGGAAGGCTTCCCTTTCTGTGAACCAAACTCTGTAAACCCATGGAATTTAGAGATGCAGTAATAAGTCTAGATTCCCCAAACAGATCACTGGGAGGGAGGGTAATCAAGGTCCCACTTTTCCTTTCACCCCTTATTTCCAAGATCCATGTGTTCTTCCTGCTGGGGACACAACAGAGTTTTTAGGGTTAAACTGCACACTAGAACCTGGAGTGCCACCTTGCAAAGTCCCATCTCTAAGTTGATATTTCACTTGTACCTTCAATGGGCTGTCTCATTGGTCTGGCAAGTTGTATGGTAGTGAGAGGATTTATGCATTCCAGTCTTGCCACTGCTGCACCTACTTGGCTGTAAGTGGATCTTGTGGTCTGACGTAATATGATTTGGAACTGTGGTCAGTAAAACAAGCATTCTGTACACCACAGATAATGGCACTGGTTCTCTTTGAGGGATGGTGGTGCATTGGGGCTCAGCATTGTCCTCTGTTGCTTAGAGAGTCAGGCCATGCATAGCCTACATCCCTGCCACCATGTCTTCTCTGTTCATGTGCCAACACTGGGGTAACTGCTGGCTGGCTGATATTGACCAGCTGAGTCATTCTGTCTCCCTCTTCTGTGATCGATGTCCACGGTAGACATTAACAAACAAAACAGATGTCACACTTCATGCCTGTTCCTTTAGCTATATCCACATGTCTCTTCCTCAGGTCTCCTTGTCCCCTACCTTCCAGTCCCCTGACCAACCAATGAAGTCATTTACTACATCCAGTGATTCCATATGTGTTATTACCTCAGACTACTTCTCTTTCCACACAAAGTGGGTGACCAGATGCACTGCCCAGGCTATGCCCATTGGAAGGATTTCCCCTCATCACTGTCTTTCAAGATCACCCCTGAGTGGAGCTGTAGTGCAGCCACAGTCCATTTTCAGCTTTCACATGTGTACTGAGACAATCTACCTGTGAACCAAATTTGGCCATTTTTCTCCTCTGTTACTTGCCATAAGGGACCCACCTCCATATGGCAGAAAGTGTGAATGAGGAAGAGGTTTTGGTGCAACAGAGGTAATTGACATGGTGGTCTTAGGCATACCTTCCTCTGTAGCTCACCTGTGCCCCCCAGCCCCACTCACGCTGACCCTACATTTACCACTTCCGTTTGAGGGTTCGCCTGCCCTTAAAACTTGATAGGTCTCACACTTCTGACAACATGCTTACTTTAGGCCCATGGTCAGGCATATCCCATTCCCAGGGTCCAGCAACAGTTTTTCAAAAGTTGTAATTCTCTGCCCTAGGGATCTAGATTGTGCTTTTCTACTTGTGGCTTGCTGCAAATCCCACCGTTTTTCCCCTCCACAAATACTTCCAATACCACAGGACCTGCCAGGCTATACAGCCCAAAAATCAGTGACAAATACCATACAAAACAGATCAAAATCTCTGCAGAGTACATGCAAGCCAGGCAACTATGAAGTGATGTCCTTTGGTCTGTTGGCTCTGCCCCTGCTTGGCAGGTTCCTCCACTTTCCAAGGTTGGTCTTGCCTGCAATAGGTCTGCATTTCAGAATCCCAGCCCCTGTACTCTTGACAGAAGCTTTACATTGATTGACTGGTCTGCTGGAGAGTGAAAAGCACACTATTTGTTTAGTCCTAGGTTTACTCAGTCCCACCTTCATTTATTCACAACATGGGCCTCGAGAGATAATAGCTAGTTCCTTCATCTCCCCTGAGGCTTAGGGTGCTGGCTTGCCCAGGGACACACATCTGCCAATGGGAGTGCAGGATTGGGATGCAGATGTGTCTGACCGTAAAGCCCTCTGCCTCTGATGCTTCATTATGTTGACAGGAGAGACCTGGTTCTTCTTGCTGATGCATGTAAAGAGTTACCGGTCAGCAAATGTATTAGTGTGCAGTCAGGGTTTATTAGTGATCTGTTCCTGTGGAAGAGAACCAGCCTAGCTAAGGTTAGGGGTGGGGGTAGGGGTGAAAGGCATAGGTTCAGGGCAAAGCAGGGTGGGTGGGAAGAGTCAGGCGGGGGTGGAAAGCCCCAGGTAGCCTGAGGCCAGGTGGCCAGAGAGCCAAGGTCACAAGTCCTTTGTTCTGAGGACTTATATATTTGGTGGGATGGGGATGAAGTTACAGATTAATGGACAGGTAAAGGTGGTGTCAGCTTTGTGGGGTGTGGGGATATGGCTACCCAAATTTAGATATGTGTGGGGGTCTTTTAGCCCAAATCCTTACCTTGCTCTAGACTCCATTTGTTCATCTTGTTGTAAAACAGATAAAGGACAGGAGGCAGTTAAAGTTGGGACAGTTACCCAAAGCTATTTATGGGCTTTTTCTTTAAGCATTAAGGACTGCTTTGTAAAACAGATAATGACCAGAGGTAGGCAGTTACCAAAGTTGTTTTATGGGCTTCTTTGGGCACCATGGACCCTCTCCCACCTTTCAGGCCTTGGGATGAAAGCACAGTTTCAAAAGCTTTCCTTCCCAGATAGTGGGAACACTGCATAGAAATTCAAGGACTTCCCTCCTCCCATACTAACATAGTGTTTCTCGTGATGTTTGAACACCTGGCAATATTATCAGACCAGGCTCAGGACTGCTGAGTTAGTGGGAGAAACAAGTCTTTCTTCTCCTCCCTGTCTTGACTTACTATTCATTCTACATAAGTGCTAAAAGGCATTTCCTGGCAACCAGGATGCAAGATGCTGGCCAGTAACAGCACCTTAGTCTCAGAGTTCTACCTTTGCTAGCTCCTGCCTCAACTGGGCTGCTTCCTAGTTTCAAGAGCTCCTGGTGATTTTCTTTTCTTTCCTTTTTTGCTTTGGCTGGCAGAAAACTCAGTGCCAAGCTTAATGTTCAATCAAATTAACTTTAACCCAAAGTTAGAACTTTTGCTTCCATCTTCTATATGTTGTTATTCTTTTTGTTTTAATGTCCTTGTACCTTTTATTGTAGGTAACCTTATATTCTGTTATTAAAGTAAATTGTGTGTTTTAAAAATGTTGATTTTCAGATGTTTTTCATAGAACCCTAAGTTTATTTGGTCAGAAAGTCTTTCAGTTACTAATTACTTACTATATATTAGGTTGATGTGTCTGCAGTTTGTAATTTCAAAGTAATGCTAAAATCTTGTTTCAATATATTTCTTCCTTGTGTATGTGTGTGTGGGGGCGGGGGGGGTCGGCTTTCTGTCGTATTTCATCTCATTACCTGGAAGCTCTTAGTGCTTTCTGCTACCCACCTCCTGATTTCTCATTTGGGTCACAGTCACTCTGTTGATTGATGATACTTGAGACTTATGACCAAAACTCGTGGGTACTCTTTGGGCACAAAAGAAGTGAAAAACATGTCCTTTCCTTTAATGAGTTTGCAATCAACTTCAGGAAGCTTGGGCAGATATACTCGAATTGTATAAACATCTGAGAACACTGAAGTACTGACAGGAGTGCCCAGAGCAGGAAGAGATCCAAGAAGAACATCATCATTGTGGACTGATACCTGAAAAGAGAGTTCTAGGACTAGAAAGATGGGCAAGATTTGGATGAGCAGAGAAAATGAAGCAGATTATTCCAGAAAATGGAGCAGGGGAGAGGACCAGCAAGACTGAGGGAGGCATGGAAATAAGAAAAATGCCCTGGAAAGGGAAGAATTCAGAGAGACCTGTTTGACTGAAGTGTGGTAGGAGAGCAAGCGAGAGACGGGAAATAATACAGCAAATATAACAGAGGGTGGGATATTTAAACCTGACAACCAGTTTGGATTTTGACACTGCAAGCAGTGAAAAGTGGTTTAGTTACTAATAAAGGCAGGACAATTATCTCAGACAAATTCATCTTACTGTGGTATGTCAGAACATGGAAGAGTAGACAAATAGAAGGTGATTTTTTAATTCCAGCTCTCAGCTATATCAATGCCTTAGCTGGGACAATGGAAGTCTCTTCATTGAGCTCTTCTGTTCACCTCTTAACTGCATTGTTTCCCATTGTCTACTCCTTCCTCAGCCTGGTGAGCTTTTCACCCTAGACACTCCCAGCTGGTGGCATACCCAGTCCATTGCTCTTACCACTGTTGTAGTAAGCTCATGGTCCCCAGCATAAGATCTACGGACTAGACCTCCCTCCTTCCTGGGCTCCAGACCTAAATATCCTACTTTCTGCTGGACATCTCCATTTGAATGTTCCACAGGCACTTGAAATTTGCCATTTCTTTGCTAAATTTGCCTCTCCTTCTCACTTCTTAGCGTGATGAAAAGCACCATTATCTATCCAAAGGCCCAAACCAGTAAATCTTGCCTTCACCTTAGACTTTTCCATTATGCATCCATATCCCTCTTTTCCCCCTCCCCAATTAAGTACCCTGGAGTCTTCATACTTGGTATAAATCTGGATTTCTACAGTAGGCTCTTACCTAACATACTGTCAAAACTGTCTTCCTCTCCCCACTTTGCCCCATAGTTCGTCCCCAGAGTGATCTCACTGAAAACAGAAATCCGATTGTTTCTCTTCTACTGAAATCTTTCAGAAGGCCTCTGTAGCTTGAAAAGTTAAAACATTACACAAGTCCCCTTCCTGCTTTTTAGCCGTATCCCCTCCAGCCCCATGTGCAGCTTTTTGGGCTAACAGTGGAACTATTTGTGGTTTTTCACAGCCCATTGTTCCTCACTTCTTGTCTTCACATCTGCCCTTTTCTCTGCCTAAAACAAACTTCCCCCATACCAACTCCCTATCACATACACACACAATTTTTCCTTGCCCAACTCCTACTTCCTTTTCAGTGTTCACATCAAATGTCACCCGCTCTGGGAAGCCTCCTCCAACCTCCAAGCTGGGTCTGATCCTCCCTTTGTTCTTATAGCACCTGGATTTCTCTTTCGTGACACTCACTATTCCTGCCTCTTGACCAATAGTGTGTCTTGGGGTGAGCAGAGACTTTTTTCTTTGAATTGCCAGTATGTGGACACTGTCTGGCACATAGTAGGAACTCACATATTAGGGAATAAATGACTAAATATGTGTTTAACAAATATTTACAGAATTGCTTAATTCTGTAAATAATTGCTTAATTATTTACTGATACAGGTAAATAGTCAGGGCAAGAAAGTATATAGATATCCTCTGAGAGGACAAGTATGAAGCAAACCATTAAAGACAGCCCAAGACCCATGTTTAGAGAGTGCAAAGAGAGAAAACGAATTCCAGGGGCAGGGGTGGGTGGAAGAGGAGAAAACCCAAGAATGTTCAGGGAGCCTGAAGAGTATAATGTTTCAGGAAGAATGCATGTTCAACAGGTTCAGCTGCCACCCCTCGCCACCAAAAAAGCCAAGATGAGGTAATGACCAGGAAAAGACCAGTAGACTCACCAAGAATTGGTTCACTTTTGAAAGGAGTTTCCGTGGGAATACAGCACATTAAGAAATAATGCAAGGAATGGAAATGGAGCAAGAACAAGCACCACTTCTGTTCTGATCAGCTGTGTAGTAGTCACACTTATGTTCTTGAAAGTCAACTATGACATTATGCTACTGGAAATACTTCTAATATACTTTGTTACACATACAAATTATGTGGCTCTAAAGGACAATGAACAATGTGATGACTCCATAAACCTTGCTTCATCTGGAGCTTGAGATCAGAGTGCTGACAGAATCAGTGTATGGAGACCTTAAGTTCATCATCAAGCACAGTGATGTGATCTTTCTGAATACTTTCACAGTAGTTAACTACTCTGAAGCTCTTGGATGGTTTTGTCATGGACTCATGGTGACGAAATCTGAGTTTACTCCGTAATAATGCTGTAGTTTCTCTGATTTCTCATTTCCCTTCACACCCTCAGTTTTCCTGCTCCTTTGCAAATTTCTGTAGGGACAGTGTGTTGGATAAACTTCAGTTCTACTCTCAACAGCTCCTGCTCTCAGAGTGAGTCCTCCCCTAGCTGAGCTGCTGGCTCCATGGTTGATGACATCTCATTCATTTTGGTACTTGCAGCTGCGGGTTATTTTTCCACTGCCAAGTCCATTACATAACTTTGCACAGGTTTGTGTTTTATTCATTCATCAAATAGTATGTGACCCATTGAAGGACAGAAGCTGTGTGTTTTACTTATTTATATCTCTTTTGATTCTGCTGCACTATACAACTCAAAGAGAGTGACACTGCCCAGAATATCAGTAAGTTTGCAGCCAAACAGGGGAAGATAGATGAGTCAATACTAAGTGCTAGGCTGCTGTTGGAGTTTGTATGCAACAAAAAGAATGTTCCAGTTCCACCCCCCAAGGCAAAGCCCTGTGTGGTTGAGGGGAATCCTGAAGAGGCCAACATGTAGTCAGCATCTCTGGCCTAGGGAACCTTGTGGGAAAAGCACGGGGGCTCCAAACAGCTGTGGGAACAACATTGCCTAAACTCAGGGTTTTCTTAAAGAAGAGATAGTGAAAGATGAGTTTGGGGGGAAAGCTGAAGCCAGGACATAGGGTGTCTTATGCCAAATTAAGAGTTCTTTTTTACTTTGTCCTGTAAGAAGTAGTGAGTCACTGAAACCTTTCACATAGGAGAGCAAGTTAAATTTGTATTTAAAAAAGATTGCTTTGCCCATAATTTGAATGATCAGTTGAAAATATGACACTGGAGAAAGAAGACCAATTGGGAGATGATGAGGATTCTCTGTGTTTTCAGGATACTCATGGTGGTGAGGTGGTGCTTGCTCACTGAATGACAGTAAATGGCCACAGTCGAGCTTTGCAGACCTCTGTGCATTCAAACCTCCAGAGCAGCCATTGAAGTCTCCTCTAATAATGAACATCTGAACTGTGGGGTTGCTGCATGAGTCTCTGCAGCTTCCCAGCACATATTTGCCTCTTTTTGCTAGTCACAACAGAAGAAAGCCATATGCGTACAGTAGAAAAACAGTAGGATATGAAAATGAAGAAAGCAAGGAATTTGCAGTTAAGGGATCAACCCTGGGTTGATAGGCAGATCTTTACACTATCAATGGGGTGGTCATGAAGATAAAATATTTTATAGAAAATTACTTTATATACCAGAAAGATCTGTCAAATATTAGTTATTATGATCACATTGGGCACCTGTTTTCTGGTTCTCAGGAAGTTCAAGAGTCCTGATTTAGAAGCTAACTGATAATTATTACTTTTAAAAATTTGTATCCTTTAGAACAAGGGTCAGTTGGCTATAGCCCATGGGCCAAACCCTAAGAATGGTTTTTACATTCTCAGTGGTTCTTTGAGTACCTACATAGTATCTTCGATTTTGCCAGTTGGTTTTCAAAACCTAAAACTTTTACCATCTCACCTTTTACAGGAAAACTTTGCCAACCCCCTGCTCTGGAAGATTATGTATTTAGCAGCTTTCAAAGCAGCTTTTTACTGGGAAGTCTAAATTCTCTCCACTATTGTGTGACAGCCATTTTCTCTGTTAGTTGATGACGATAATGGTGTTACAGACATTCCATACAGACCTTATTTTATTGAACTTGCTTTATTGCACTTCACAGATGTTGCATTTTTTACGAATTGAAATCGGGATCCTCCACCCACAAAAAGATAACAATACTCTTTATTGCAATACTTGTTTTATTATATGGTGCTTTGGAACAGAACCTGCAATATCTCCAATGTATGCTTGTATATATCACAACATAAATAAAACTGATGATAAAACTTCCCATAAGGTATTCCTGTAAAATCTACCTTTACTTTAGAAGTAGAATTAAAACGAAGTCCATGTATCATGTTTGGTGTGAGCGAATTGGGAATTTTGTCAACAAAGCAGTGAAGTTAGTTCATACTAATTTTTTCATTACCTCTTCACTTCCTTGGGCTGCCCAGTGTTTCTAGATGATCATCACTGAGTAGTCTGTTTGACCTGCTCACCATTATTTGTACATGTATTTCAGTTATTTTCTCAGTATTTGGTTGAATTGAGTTAGCTATGTTCTCTCACCCTCTCTTAGTAACATTTTGTGGCTGTGAAAATTGTTTCTTTCTTCATCCACCCCAGCAACAGTTTTAGGTAACATCTAACCTGTGCGTTATTATGAGTCATATCTGCCTTGCAAATCATGAGAGTTTCTATCATTAATCAAGTGTTTTTTATTAAGTATTTTTTAATTTGGTAAAATATTTTTAGTGTATTAAAAATGCTCTCAAGTACTCAGTTGTTTTTGGTTTTGCTTTTATTTTTTAGGTTTTTAAATGGCTTTCTTGAGATGGAATTCATATAACATAATTCAGCTACTTAAACTATACAATTCACTGGTTCTTAGTGTAGGCACAGAGTTGTACAACCATCACTACATTCAATTTTAGAACATTTTTATTACCAAAAAAGAAACTACCCATTATCAATCACTCCCCAGTCCTTCTACCCTTCTAGCCCTAGGCAACCACTAATCTATTTTCTGTCGTGTAGATTTGCCTATTCTGGACATTTCTTATAAATGGAACCTTATATTATCTGGTTCTTTGTGATTGGCTTCTTTCCCTTAGCATCATGTTTTTGAGGTACACCCATGTTGCAGTATACATGATTATCCCTCAATGTGTTTAAATAGCAAGACCCACCAAATAGACCTTTGTGCTGTCAGGTGCCAACCCATGCCAAACCATCGAACCAGTTTCTGTCATTGCCCTTCAGCTAGCTAGATCTCTGAGTAAGCTTCTTACCTCTTGGCCTCACCAACATACAGTTTCTATTAACAACCTTTCCACAAAATATATTTAATGTCTGGCAGGCTCTGGAGAGTACCACAATAAACAAGTGCTAACCACCACAGCATGATCCCTCCTCCAAAGGAGACAATGACAGTAAAATATCGTAAACGCTCTTCTGGAAGAAGCACCTAGCCCAGCCATTGTCAAGAAATAGTGTCTGGAGTAAGTACATTCTGAATGGAGTCTGAAAACTACCTATACTGTGTATGTGTGGGGTGGGGGGCCAGCAAACAAAAGAAGTCCACCTTGAATCTAAAAGAAACAAGTTTTCAGCCTAGATTAACCCACACAGCTTTAAGCATAGCATGCGAGCATGTGGCATACTTCTCAGCACTTTTCTTTTTTAGCTTCATTTGCTCTTCCACTTTTTGGTGCAATTTGTTTTAAAAACAGTTCTTACCAAGTTGCTGTGCCGCCTTGTCAACAAAGCCATCTAATCAGTTAGAGCTAGCTGTTTTATGACCTTTTTAAATAAGTATGAAGTGTATAGTATCAGGTGTGGAATAAGTTACTAGTGCTTAGTTGATAAAAATCTGCAAACTAAATGAAAATTAAGTGCTAGAACTTAATTTTCAAATGAAATTAAAGGTAAGCTGTTTATCTCCGTCTGTACCTCCTTGCAGAAACTACAGTTATGTTTTGATGCTCTTGTAGTTGATCATATTGACCTTTTCGACAAAGTTCGGAACAGAAAGATAGGATCAATCAAAATTCTAATCCCTTTCCAATACTGACTCATTAAGTGACCTTGAGAAAATCATTTCTATTTTCCATTCTACCTTTGTATCTTCATGAGAAAGAAGAGCATGGCACAATCTCATAGTATTTGAGAAAACAAGTAAATGATGATGATGTACTTAGTTTTTGGAGAGAATAGAAGTTATAAGCAATTCTCATTCTTTTTATATATATATATTTTATCACATTTTAAAACCATGAATGAATTCAGAAATGCACCCTAAAGCAGATACAATGTTAAACTGGGTTATATTAGAAAATACAACTTCGTAATTATTTTACAAGTTTTCTACCCCCAAAAAGGCATCCCTATGGGTTATCAAAACCAGAAAGAAATTCTACTGCAGGACAGAGCACTGGGGTACCCCTGAGTTTCTCAGAAAAAATCCTTCTGATCATCTTCAGAAGCCTCAAATTTCATGGAACCAACTCCAGGCCCAAACCCTGCAGCCTGGTGCTATGGGTTACAGACGTGGTTTTGTGAATAAAGCAGCAGGAGCCCAGGAATTTCCGAAGTAGTGAGTCATGATCTGCTGTCCTAGATAAGAGCTCAGATTAGCAAAAATGAGATATTTTTAAATTACACTTTTTCAGTGATAGTGATGTATGTGCATGCATGTTAAAACTGTATTCCCAGGGTGGCCGGTACAGGCATAGTCTACAGCTTTGGGCTGTGAGGCCACAGCACAACACCTCACTTCTCTGCATTTGCCTTCCTAGTTTATAAACTACCCACTGCTTCAGTTCTAATAGTGGTTCAGAAATATTCAGATTCCTCAAGGAGCCTCTGGCTCATTAGAGATTCTTGATCCATGCAGACAACACTTGTAAGTGATGCAGGAGAGTGTAAAATGGAGGTGCTCTAGACCAGTGTCTGCCTGCAAATCTTTCCTACAGCAGCTCTGGGAGGTGGCCCCAGCTGGAACAGTGAAGGTCTCTTTTTGTGAGAGAACTGTTTGGCTTCAAGATATTCTGTAACATATTGATTAGGAAGAGGCAACTCATAATTAATTTAAGAGTCATCTAGTCCAGCTTCCCATTTAATAGATGAGGAAACCTAGACTCAGTGTTATATTTTTCCAAGATTGTCAGCTTCATGGAGTTCTGTAGAAGTTCAGCAGAGGGGAGAAGCAGTAAGGATTTGAATTGTCCAGAAAGAAGGCAGTTAACAGATATAGAACAGCTGGGCCCTGTACAAAGTGGCAGGAGGACAGGTGGTCAGAAGAACTGGATGGGGTAATTTAAGTGACAAGCACAATTTTTTTTAATCCTCACCTTAGGACACGCTTATTGATTCTAGAGCCAGGGGTGTCAGACTCATTTTCACCGGGGGCCACATCAACCTTGCAGTTGCCTTTAAAGGGCCAAGTGTAATTTTAGGATTGTATAAATGTAATTACTCCTTAACAGTTAAGTGAGAGCTTGGCATTGCCGCCAGGTAGAAACAAGGTAGAGGGCTGGATTTGGCCCTCAGGACTTGTGTTTGCCACTTGTGTTCTAGAGAGAGGAAGGGAGACAGAGAAACAGGACTAAACATAGGTATATGCCCTGAGCGGGAATTGAACTGGCAACCGTTCAGTTTACAGGAGATGCTCCAACCAACTGAGCCACATTGGCCAGATGACAGGCACAATTTGAGCAGACCTAGTCTGCAATACATGAGAGATACAATGAGTGGAAGGAACATGCAGGGACAAGGTTAGAAATTATTTATGGTGGGGCTGGTTTGGAAGGACCTTCAAAATGGGACAAAATAAACATGTTGCAGTACGAATTTCACTTGAGGCACTGGCTTTGTGAAAGGGCTTATAATGAAAACCCACCTGTAGTAGTGTACAGATTGGATAGGGACAATATTAGTAGCAGTGATTGTCATCCAGACACCTTTCAAAGGAAAAATCAGTGGCACTTCAGAATTGGCACTTCAGAAGGGATTTGAGGTGTAAAGGAGAGAGTTGAGTTGAGTCCAAAAGAGTCCCCAGGCTTTCAGGCAGTGCTAATCGGTCAGTGACCAGGAAAGTTGCAGTCTGCCCTGGCATAGTGCTTGGTAAAGGACAAGGAAGGGAATGAGAGGTGATCACTGAAGATGTGAAAATTACTACCTCTGTAGGGAAGGAGCTATAAAGAGAAAGTGGAAATCTTGAATAATCCCCAATCTCATTTTTAATAATGAGTTTCACCTCTTCTTCAGTCAGAATACATACTGGTAACAAGTACCAGAACTAATTTTAATTTTGACTTTATTTAATAATTTTTATGGAGAGCTAAAGTTAAGGAGGAAAAAATAAATGACCTAAAAGTTGGCAAACAAAGAAAAGGGAAATAGAAGACAGAAGATATAATACAGAAATCAGTAATTCCTGTGCTGAAAGATACTTTTTAATTTATATTTTAAAGGCAACTGCATCAAAGTTCTTATCTTGTGCAGTCCTTACTGTAACTTGTATTCAATGTTTATGAGCATGTAAGTCAAATTAGGATAGTAAAAAGGCCTTTAAAAAAGAGATAGGTGTCATCTTCCTATCCAGATGTCCCCAACTTAAGGCTAGGTCTGTGGAGCAACCACTGTCTCCCTCACATCATCCCTCACCTCCACCTCTTTCTTACCAAAAAGGTTGAGTGTTTCTATTCTCTACCAAAATTAAAAGCAAACCTCCAAAAAAGGTGAGGACCTCTTTGGTCCCGACTTTCTCTGAATGAAAGGGTCAGCATTTGAAGAGAGTGGTTCATCAGCCAGCCTTTCCTAAACAGCAGATGTGAGCATTCACTACATGGCTCAGTGCAGCATTCCCAATACCACACTTCACCCTCATCCCCCAAAGGACAGGGAGCTGAAACTAAGCAGTTTACCCAGAGCCAATTGCCAAGGGGAATAGTGAAGCCAAATTGAAATCCTATTGTTCTTTTTACAGAGTCTTCCCCTGCCCTGCTGTGGCTCCCCCAACAGGGATTTAACAGGTGCTTTGTTGAAACAAGGGAAAATACATGTGTCCCTTGGGTTTGCAGCTAAAGCTGAAACTAATTTAGTCTGTTGTTAAAATTGTATCCATGTCTCAGGAAAAGCTTAAGATTGGCAGTGGTAGGAGTCTCAGGCCTTTCAAAAGAAAAGTCATCACTTGAACACAAGCTCAGAACACATACGTGTTGGCTCACACACTGGTTATGTGTTCCTTGCAAGGAGTAACAGTAGCCAAGCTGTTGAGTTGCATCCTGGGGTGTTGCATAGTTTCCTGATAGTGGACTCCCTTTGTGCCTCTTCACTCTCCCCTCCTTGCTGCCATCAGAACTGGACCTCCCAACTCAAGAATGGAATAGACAGGCAAAGGCATGGCCTTCAGAACTATAGCTGACCAGAACAAGAAAGAGGAAGAGACGTGGCAGAGAGAGAGCGGTAGTGCCATCGGAAACTTTTACCTCCCAAGACAAAGGCTCTAAAAACTTAGCAAAGTGATGTGTTTCATCTCCTGATCTTACTACTATGGAAACTGATTTCTGTTTTGCTGAGAAAATGATATGATATACAGTATCTGAGCTGTCAAAACTGGTCAGTAGGGTAAAACCATGGAAAAAAGTGAAACAGCTATAAAACTAGCCTGGTATTCTTGTTTAAGTCCTGCTAAGGCTGCTTGCTGCTAAGCAGCCCAAAAAGATGTAATATACTATCTTTATAACACTCTGTACAAGTGTAAGGGAATGGCCCTTCACATGACATGGTTAGATTGAGGCTCCTCAGTGCTTCTACTCTTCATATTTTTAAGGTATTATCAATGAATCATTTCTCAATACGTAGTGGGATTTATTCTGAGCCTCATGACTGCCCTTTCCTTCATTTACCCAAGTGATAAATTCATGCATTGTTAGTGTGTTTGGCAGTGGTAGTGGAGTTCTGTTTTGTTTTTCTTTTTTTTTTCCAGTTTTTCCATGATGTTATTGCTGATGACACTCACCCCCAGTAATATTTCTTTCCTTTATATTAGTAGTGCTTATTATTAGTTGTAAGTCTAATAAGATACCTCTCACTTAGTCCTTAATCACATGCAGCATCCTCAGTGCTTTCGTTTAGGTTTTGTTAATCTTCTCTGAATTTTTCCAGTTTTGTAGTGTATGTGCTGCTGAAGCGAGTACATACAGTTTTTAATGCGCCTTTATTTTGTCAACTCAGCTAAGCTCTTTGAGGGCCACAGGACATTAGTTACTTCTCTGTGTGTCACAACCCTCTTTACCTAGCCCCTTACAGTGCACTGCACGTAGAAGACAAATGGATGAAACTAAGCATATTTATATTCACACTGCAAGCAGCAACTTCCCAAGAGCACTTGAAAGCAGTGCAGTGAATTACAAATATCCTCTTTATGATGAGTTACCATTTGCCATTTCACTGGCACCACCATGTGTCCCAGCAGTGATTCTCTGTAACTACTGGTTCCTCTGGTGGAGGGAGATAGTGTCTCGTGCTTTGTTCTCTGAGCCTCCTTGCTTCAACCTTTCCCACCCCTTCCATCCCAACACTTACCATTAACCTAACATTTTGGTCCCCATCTTAAAACTATGAGGTCCTCACTGAAGAAAATTCCATAGAATTTAACTCAGCATTATGCTTTACTATGCATTTGTCCATTCACTTATTCAGCAATTATTTTTTAAGTACAACACTACATATGCCAGATGGTACATGAAGCTGAGTCTACAGACAAGGGCAAGATTGTCTTGGCCCTCATGGAGCTTATAGCCTGCTGTGGCATTCCAGCCAGCCAACACATAATTGAAGTGTAATGTACTAAGTGCTGTCCTTAGAGAGATACAGTAGCAGATAACAGCACAGAAGAGGGGCGTCAAACCCCAAACTTTGGGGATTAGAGAAGGCTCCCGGAAGAGGCTACCATGTGAGAGAAGAGTGGTAAGAGAGACCATGAGAATGGTACACAGGAAGCAGACTGGCAGACAATGGTATGAAATTCAAATTTTACCCTAGAAGCAATGGAGACTTGAGTATTATCAGAGAATATGTGCAGTTACCTGAAAGGTTCTTAATGTACTGTGCTTTTTTCCTTCCCTAACTATGTATCTATGTGGTTAGATTTTTTTCTCTACTTCAAAAGCCAAAATAGTATCCAATAGAATTGAATGGAGAAGGAGATATGAGAACCCAACTATCTTCTGTTAAGTCAGACATTAAAAGACTGGCAAAAATAGAAAACACTGACATTCTTCTCATGAATTCTTTCCTGTTTTCAAGCACATTTTTAGCAAGTAATGAGTTCGTGACTG
Organism: Carollia perspicillata; assembly: GCA_004027735.1. Lineage (NCBI taxonomy): Eukaryota > Metazoa > Chordata > Mammalia > Chiroptera > Phyllostomidae > Carollia > Carollia perspicillata. The sequence continues at coordinate 76,531 of PVKM010000091.1, read as the reverse complement.
TTATTAATGAATTAATAAATATTTAAGATTAATAAAAAGGCATTGGGGAACCATTGAAGGTTCTTTTTTCCTAATTTTTAAAGTATATTCTATTGATTATGCTAATACAATCATCCCAGTTTTTTCTCCCCTTTATTCCCCTCCACACTGCATCTCCCACCTTAGCCTCTCACCAGCATTTCCCCTCTTTAGTTGATGTCCATGGGTTGTACATATAAGTTCCTTGGCTTCTCCATGTCCTATACTATTCTTAACCTCCCATTGTCTGTTTTGTACCTACTATTTATGCTTCTTATTCCCTGTACCCTTTCCCTCCGTATCCTTCTCCCCCTTCCCATTGATAACCATCCATGTGATTCCGATTTCTGTGATTTTGTTCCTGTTCTAGTTGCTCACTTAGTTTGTTTTTATTTTTTGTTTTTGCTTTTAGGTTCACTTGTTCATAGTTGTGAGTTTGTTGTCATTTTACTGTTCATAGTTGTGATCTTTTTCTTAGATAAGTCCCTTTAACATTTCATATAATAAGGGCTTGGAGATGATGAGCTCTGTTAACTTGACCTTATCTGGGAAGCACTTTATCTGCCTTTCCATTCTAAATTACAGCTTTGCTGGATAGAGCAGTCTTGGATGTAGGTCCTTGCCTCTCATGACTTTGAACACTTCTTTCCAGCCCCTGCTTGCCTGTAAAGTTTCTTTTGAGAAATCAGCTGATAGTCTAATGGGAACTCCTTTGTAGATAACCATCTCTTTTTCTCTGGCTGGTTTTAAGATTCTCTCTTCATCATTAATCTTGGGTAAAGCAATTACGATGTGCCTTGGTGTGTGCTTCCATGAGTCCAACTTCTTTGGGACTCTCTGAGCTTCCTGAACTTCCTGGAAGTCTATTTCCTTTGCCAGATTGGAAGCGTTCTCCTTCATTGTGTTTTCAAATAAGTTTTCAATTTCTTGGTCTTCCTCTTCCCTTTCTGGCACCCCTGTGATTCAGATGTTGAAATGTTTACAGTTGTCCCGGAGGTAACTAAGCCTTTCAGTTTTTTGAATTCTTGTTTCTTCATTCTGTTCTGGCTGCATGTTTGTTTCTTCCTTCTGCTCCAAACCATTGATCTGAGTCCTGGTTTCCTTCCCTTCACTGTTGGTTCCTTGCATATTTTCCTTTATTTCACTTTGCATAGCCTTCACTTTTTCCTCTATTTTGTGACCATACCCAACCATTTCTGTGAGCACCCTGATTACTAGTGTTTTGAACTGTGCATCTGATAGGTTGGCTGTCTCTTTGTCACCTACTGTATTTTTTGGACTATAAGACACCCGCCCCAAATTTGGGAAGAATAATGGTTGTTAATGCTGCTGTTGAGTTCTGTTTACATGTACATTGGTGAAATATTATGTTATTTATGTTACTAAATATTTTACTACATTTTTTGCTTCAAAAATTTTTCTCCTATTTTCTTTCTCTAAAACATAGGTATGTCTTATGGTCCGAAAAATACAGGTAGTTCTTTTTCTGGAGCTTAGATCTATTCTTTCATTTGGGCCATATTTTTTTGTCTTGGCATGCCTGTTACATAGTAAGGGACTGAGCCCTCGGTATTCTCCAGGATGGGGCAACCCACTTCGCTGCATTGTGGAACTGTATATTGGGGAGGGGTCAGAGAGGGAACAATACTGCTTGCTCAGCTCTCGCCCTGCTTTCAGTCACTTCCCCCACTACCCATAAGCAAACTGGGCCCTTCTGGTGCTGATTCCTGGGTGGGTTGGTGGGTTTGTGTACATTCTAGGACCCTGTGGGTCTCCCCAAGGAACTCTCTGTGAGCCTGGGTATTTCTCCCGCTGCCACAACCCCCACAGGTTTTTACAACCAGAGGGTTTGAGGCTTTAGTTTCCCTGCCCTGGAACCTTGGGTTGCACCATCTGTCTCATTCCCCAGTTGTTCCTCCCAGTTTATCTGCATGCAAATATGGGACCACCAGCTGCCACCTCACCCTCCCAGTCCACTAGCCACCTCCTTGCCTCATGTCCTCTCTACCCTGGATGCTGGTTTCAGCCGCATCTACTGGTCTGGATGAATGTTTCCTCTTTAACTCCTTGGTTGTCGGACTTCCATACAGTTTGATTCTCTGGCAGTTCTGGTTACTTTCTGTTTTTAAATTTGTTGTTCTCCTTCTTTTGGTTGTGCATGGTGGCATATGTGTCTACCTATGCCTCCACCTTGGCCAGAAGTCTCTATTGAAGGGGTTTTAAGTAAAAGAGTGATGTGATCAGTTTTGTATGTTAGGAAAATCACTCTGAAGCACCCCTACCCTTGATGGTGGTGAGAGAGAGGGTAGAGAGAAAGGGATAGATTCCAAATGTATTTGGGAGTTATAATTAAGAGCCTGTGATCCAGTTTATGCAATGGATGGATATTGATGTCATTCAACAAGATTGAGGATACTGGAAAAGGTATGGAATTGCACATGAGTTTTGTTTGAGACATATTCCATTTTAGATGTCTTTAGAACTTCCAAGAAGGGTCCAGGAGACAGTTGTAGCTCTGAGGTGAAGCACCTAGATTGGAGAGTGGGGTTTAGGTGTCCACACCACATTGCATGGTAACTAAAGGCCTAGGAATGTGCCAAGCACCTGTGGATAAAATATGGGAGAAGAGGAATAATCCTAAAGAACCTTAAGAAGCATGGGTATTTAGCCCTGGCTGGTGTGGCTCAGTGGACCAGCCTGAGAACCAAAGGGCACAGGCTATGTCAGGGCACATATGACATATATGCTCTATGTCAGGGAACATGCCAGGGTTTTAGGCGAGGCCAGGTCCCCAGTAGGGGGCACATGAGAGGCAACCACACATTGAGGTTTTCTCCCTCTCTTTTTCCCTCCCTTCCCCTCTGTCTAAAATAAATAAATAAAATCTTTTAAAAACATTTTTTTAAAAAAAGAAACACAGGTATTTAAAGGACAAATAGGAGAAGATAGTTCTGAGGGGCACCGAGAAGGCATGACCAGAGGGCTTAAGAGACCAAGAAAGCAGGTTACCACAAAAGTTCAGACAAGTGTGCCAAGAAGGTAGTGGTCAGTAGTGGCTAGTGCCACTGGAGGTCAGGTAGAGAGCTGAGAGGGCTCCATTGGATCAAGCGAAGGTTATTATTGGTAATCTGGAAGAAAAAGGAAAAACTATTTGTTAGAATATCAGACCATGAGCTTTCAAAAGGCAGGGACATTGTCTTAATTCTCTCTCTAGCTTCATTGCTTAAGGAACCACCAAGTAAATGAGTAGACACTCAATAATTCTGTGGACTTTACCTTAACTGCTGTAACTGAAACAATCTGTTTTTTTTTCTGCCCTTGAACTCTGTGGTGGGTCATCCCCATTGTAGATTGCTCACATTAAATAGGTGTTTCCTTAGAGTCTGAGTAGAATTTCCCAACTACTGTGTCATGGTCATAGATGGGCTGAGGTATTGATTCCCTCATCCCTTGAGGCAGCTTTGTAGAGCCTGAAGCTGCCAGGCTAATTGCAAGTGGTTTTGCCTGTCCTGTGTGTCACACAAATCTATCTTTTTCTGTATGTTTCATGATATGAAGAATATTGAAAAATCATGGTCAATAGTAGGGTTAGTAATTCCTTGTAGAAGTGCTGCCTCACTTCCTCTGTGCTTAAAGTAAGTATCACTAAACATTCATTTTCATTGCACCCACACTCTCCCCCAGAATCTACCCAATATGGCCCAAAGGCAAGCACAGACAGGCAACAGTACAGTGGAGGTGGCCCTGCCTACCTGCCTTACACTTCCAAACCTGATAAAGGCTTTCCGATAGCCAAAGACTGAAATTAAATGATGAATTCTTTTCCATTGACTAACTTTATAAAAATAATGTGAGGGTGCTTGTAGAGGGGAAAAATGTTAATTGTTCTAAACCATCACATCCATAATGCTCATTCTGTAATTGTTCTCCATTTTGCTCTTTAACCGAACACCTCCTCAGCTGGGGAATCAGCCCAGGCTGCACTGAGCTTAGAGCTGTGCTGGCCACCTAGAGAATATGTACAAATTTTACTCCCACTGCACCCCTCCAGGGTTTTGTAGTCAAGTTGAGAAGATAAGAAATAACACTGTAACGCATAATGCAGATATTAGATAATAATAGTAATAGCTAATATATAATAAGCTTTTAGAAGTTTTAAAGCTCTGTCTTAAATGCTTTACATGCACTAACTTATTTATGTCTCATAATATCCTTGTGAGGTGAGTATGATTATTATTACCATCTTACAAATGAGAAAAACAAGGCTCAGAAGTTTTTTAAAATCTGAAGCTTGAGGTCACACAGTATGTATTAGAGCTGGGATTTGAACCCAGGTGTTCTGGCTCTAGAAACTGCTCCCAGTTTTTCTGTTTTCTCTACCATTTTGTTCCTCTGTCATAACTCCTTAGCATTGCTTTGATTCTTGAAGTAGGTGTTGACCCATTCTCCATCCCCATTTTTCTCCTCCCCACTGGTCTCCCCACTGGTATCCTCTCTGTTGTTGAAATCATCCTCATCCTCTAAATTCAGTTCAGTGCCCATCTTCTGTGCATTTTTACCCCTGTACTTTGGCTGCAGTTGGTCAGTGTCCACTCTGAACGTTTCTGGCCCTTCAACTGAGGCTCCACAGCTTCCTTCTTCATTATATATCATCTTACCATGTTCTGACTCTTCTATTTCTGCATGTCTTCCCTCCAGGAGATCATGAGCCCCTTATGAGCGAGAATAGACTATGCACCCTGCTCCTACACTCCTGTGGGAGCTGCAAGCCCCCAAAGAGCCACTAGAGAGCTCTTCTGCCCCAGCTTCTCAGTGTAGACACCATCTGATCATCCCATTCCCACACCTACCAAAGCCTTTAGAGGTGGAGTTCTATTCTATGTAACTTCTGCTTGATAAAATATTACTAGTGTTTATTTCTCTCAGTTAGAAAATTAGATGTTTATTTTCACAAGAAATTTTATTTTATTTGAAAATCTCCTTTACCTATGAATAACAGCTATTTCATAAAACAGCTGTTCAAAAATGCAAGCTGTTTCCTTTTTCCTCTTTTAAATATGTGGTTATTGCTTTTGAAGAAGACAAAGTAAAGGAAACATTTCCTGTTTGTAGAAACTCATATTTAACCCTAAAGAGCAGATTAGTGTCAAAACATCCTAGAATCTAGAGCTCCTGTACTTTCTGCTTCTTAAGCACATTTTCTCTATCACAAGAGTAGAGATGTTAGAGTTTTGTTTTGTTTTACCTGCTCTTTACTCTCACTCCCTTTGAAGAAATAAAATGTTACAAATTCAAATGTTCATTCCCCTTCCCACTATCCTATCACTGGTGTGTCATGTCTAATGCCTATGCATGTTTGCATCTTAACACATGTGTAGGTATCAGAGTTTCTCAGCCTGGACACTATGGACATTTTGGTATGGGCCATTCTTTGTTGTGAGGTCTATCCTGTGCATTGTAGGATTCTTAGCAGCAGCATCCCTGACCTCTACTCAGTAGATGCCAGCAGCATCACCATCCTGTCCTCCACCTACCCCCTTCCCACAAGATAACCAAAAATGCTAAGTATCCCCTGTGGGGCAAATAATTACTAGTATATGAGTATATCCAATAAATGGTTTAAGTAGTACACTAATGTTCTGAGTATTTTTTAGGTTTCTGTAAATGGTATATACATACCATTATGTAAATGGAATATATACATATTCTTGTACAACTTTCTTTGTTCAACATTGTATTTTTGAGATTTATCCACGTACATCTAGATTCTGGCTGTTCGTATAATAATCTTTTATATAATAGAACCATTAGTTTGTTTCCCTACTGAGGGACAGTTGAGTTTTTTAACATTTTTAAAATATTATAATCATTGCTTCACAGAACATCCTTATAAATACCCCATCAGGCATTCATAGCTACCTGTAGGTGAAATTGCTGGGTGATAGAACATCCTCAGTTTTACTAGATCTTGACACATTGTTATCCAAAATTTTGTGCCAACTTATAGTCTCGTCAGCAATACGTAGAGTTTTGATTTCCTTCATCCCCATACTTGGTATTGCTAGACTTTTTATTTTTGTCAGCCTTGTGAGTAAGAAATAACTTATTGCTGTTTTACTTTGCATCTCCTATTACGAGCAAGGTTGAATTTCTCTTATGTTTATTGACTCAGGTTTCCTCCTCTAATTTATTTAATATATGAAATTACCTATTCATATACATTATCCATTTTTCTCTTGAATCATTTTTTCTTATTGATTTGTAGATGTCCTTTATGTATTCTAGGTACTATTCTTTGTCAGTTATATGTTGTGAACATTTTTTCTCAATAGATACTTTCTCTTCTAACTTATTTTTTAAAATCTTCACCCAAAGATATGTATATTTATTTTAGAGAGATGGAAAGGGGAAGAGAGAAACATTGATGTAAGAGAGAAACATTAGTCAGTTGCCTTGCATATGTGCCCCAATGGGGGATTGAACCCACAACCTAAATATGTGCCCTGACTTGGGATTGAACCCATAGCCTTTTAGAATATAGGAAGACACTTCAACCCACTAAGTTGCTCATCCAGGACCAACTTGATATTTTTAGTCATATAAAAGTTCTTACTTGTAATAATTTTTAACTACCCTCTTTATGATTTTTAATATATTTCTTCTTTATTAAATTTACTGGGGTGACATTGGTTAATAGGATCTCATAGGTTTCAAATGTACATTTCTGTGATACATGATCTGGATATTGCATTGTATGTTCACCACCCGAAGTTAAACCATCCTCCATGACCATATATTTGGCCCCCTTTACCCTCTTCTACCTCCTTACCTGCTTCCCTCTGGTGACCACCATACTGTTGTCTGTGACTGAGTTTCAGTTCTATATCCCAGATTTGAGTGAAATCATATGGTTCTTAGCTTTCCTGACTGACTGACTTCACGTAGAATAATATTTTTATTACATTTAGGTATTCTTTCCTATCCCAGTAACATAAAGAGTACTATGTTATTTATTTTAAAAATTTTTTAACAATATAGCTTTACATGTTTAAATCATTAATCTGTACAGTTTATTTTTATGTAAACTTATTTTTGATACACCAAAATAAGGTATGAAGTAAAGGTCTAAGGTAAAAGTAAAGTAAAGGTAAAAGGTCTTTATCTTTTTTCATATCTATAGCTAGTTTTCTCAGTACTGTTCATTAGTCTCTTCTTTTTCCTACTGACTTGTAATGCCTCCTTTATCATATACCAAGTGCCATGTTTACTTTTGATTCCTTCACTCTCCTGTTTTTTTGCAGTTTGCCTATCAAGTGTTAATACCATTCTACTTTAATTACTACAGTTTAACAGTAAATGCTAATAAGTGGTAGAGAAAAATCTTCCCTTATTATACCTCTTCAAAATATTCATGTCCAGCTTTGACCTTTACCTTCTAGGTGTCTAGTCCACTAAAACACACACACACACTCACACACTTTTGAATTTTGAGTATATAGCACTTAGGAATGGGTTTAGCTTTGTATAACAGAAAACACAAAACAACAAATCTTAAGCAAGGTAGAAATGTATCTCTCAGGTAAAGAAGTGCAGACATTGACAGCACCAGGTGGGTAGGACAGTGGCATGAAGTTGCTGGGCCCCAGGCTCCTTTTCTCTGGCTGCTGCTTTGTCCTCAGCCTAAAGCTTCACCTCACTGCCAAGGCTAGCTGCCTAAGTTCCAGGAAGGAGGAGGATGGGACGAGGAAGGTTGCACCCCTGCCTCTAATGTCTTTCTTGGAGTCTCACTTGACCTTACTGCTTCCTTACCATTGGCAGAACTGTGTCCCCATAGTGGGAAGTTGAGCAATGTAGTAGGTGTGTGTCACCCCAAAAAGCCCTATATTTAAAGAAAAGGGAATATGGATATTGGGAGTCAACCAGCAGTCTCTGCTATAGACTAGAATTGGCAGTGTGTGGGTAGATTACAGTGTCAGGTCCTCCCAGGCAGGAATGTGCTGAGTCTTTCCACTCATTTAGGTCTTCTGATATCCTTCAGTCTAGCTTGCTATTTTCTCCATAAAGATCTTTTTTTAGATTAAATTTGTAGGTAAGTACCTAATAGATTTTACTTCTGTTTGTAAATTAGTAATTTTTTGTACTTATATTTTCTAAATAATCACAGTAGAGGAATGTTATTGATACTTTTAGCTTTGTACTCTTATTAGCTCTCAGTTTCTAGGTGGACAGTTATCATGTGTGAATGATGAGAGTTTTATTTCTCCCTTTCTCTCCTTCTGCATTTTCTTTCATGTTTGGTTGGATTGGGCCTTATTATGCTATGTCTTGTGTTGAGTGCAGTTGGTGGTAATAGGCACTTTTGTCTCTCTGTGAATGGGTACTAAGTTTTATCAAGTTGTGTTCATATCTATTGAACATTTGGTTTTTCTTCTTGATTCTGTTAATGTGTGAATTACAGTACTATATTTTGTAAGGTAAGTTGATTATTTTTTAACATTGTTAGATAGAGTTTACTAATATCTTATTTAGGGTTATTGCATTTACTCATAAATAAAAAATAAATTGTTCTATAATTTTCTCTCTCATAATGGCCTTGTCTGGCTTTGGCGGGGGAAATCATACTAGCCACAAAAAATTAGGTGAACAGCTTTCCTTCTTTTTCTGTTCTCTAGAAAATTTTGTATAAGATAGCAATTGATTAAAGTTTTCAAAGACTTCTTCACCTGTAGATTTTTGGTGGGTAGATTTTTAAATACTATTTCAATTACATTAATGGCTAGAGGTCTACTCGGGTTTTCTAATTTTTTTGTAACTTCTTATTGAAGTATAACGTACATGCATAAGAGTAAACATATATAAAAGTAATCATACATATGTACTTTTTGTGTTTTATTTCTTTAATATCATATTTAAGAGATCATCCATATAGTTGTATATTACTGTAGTGTGTACATTTTCACTGCTGCTGATATTATATGACTATACCTTAATTTATTCTTTCTACTTAGTGGACTTTTGAGTAGTTTTTAGCCTGTAATTACTATATTGGTGCTGCTGAGAGCAGTCTAGTCCATGCCTTTGGTGAGCATGTGTTTGCATTTCTGTTGTCCAGAAATGGAATTGCTGAGACACACACGTGTTCAGCTTTCCTAGATGTTCCTGAACAGTTTTCAAAAATGCTTACCAATTTCTATTCCTTCTTAAGTTTTCATAAGCTATAATGTTCTAGAAAATTCTGTTTTATCAAAGTTATTGGTAACTTTAAAAAATCTGCATTATGACCCTTGTATTGTTCCTAATATTCTCTGTGCCTCTTTGTTTTTTCATCAAGATTGACAGATTTATGTATTTCATTTTACTTATTTTTATAATCATTTTTTAAGTTTTTCAATTACAGTTAGCATGCAGTACTATACTAGTTTCAGGTGTACATCCCAGTGACCAGATACTACATAACACACCAAGTGATCATCTCAATAAACCCCACACCCATCTGACACCACACGTAGCTACCAGAATACCTTTCACTATATTCCCTGTGCTGCACACAACATCTCCACAACCATTTATAACAACCAATTTGTACTTCTTAATCCCTTCACCTTTTCCCCCTATTCCCCCAATGCCCCTCCCATCTGGCAATTGTCAAAGTGTTCTCTGTATCTCTGAGTCTGTTTCTATTATGCTTGTTAGTTTATTTTGTTTTTTATTCAGTTGTTGATAAGTATGTATTTATTGGTATTTTATTGTTTATATTTTTAATTTTTTTCTTCTTTTTCTTAAAGAACACTCTTTAACATTTCATATAATATTGGTTTGGTGGTAATGAGTTCTTTTATTTTTTTTTTCTTGTCTGGGAAGCTCTTTGTTTGTCCTTTGATTCAAAATGATAGCTTTGCTAGGTAGAGTAATTTTGATTGTAAGTCCTTGCTTTTCATCACCAAATATTTCTTGCCACTACCCTCTGGCCTGCAAAGTTTCTGTTGAGAAATCACTTGATAGTCTTATGGAAGTTCCCTTGTAGGTAACTAACTGTTTTTCTCTTTCTGCGTTTAATATTGTCTCTTTGTTTTTAACCTTTTGCATTTTAATTATGATGTGTCTTGGTGTGGGCCTCTTTGGGCTCATCTTGTTTGGGACTGTCTGTGCCTTCTGGAGTTGTATGTTCATTTCCTTTACCAGTATAGGGAAGTTTTCTGTCATTTTTTTTTTCAAATGGGTTTTGAATTTCTTGCTCTTTCCCTTCTCTTTTTGATACCCCCATGATGTGAATGTTGGTGTGCTTGAAGTTGTCCCAGAGGCTCATTACTACCTTAATATTTTTGTATTTCTTTTTCTTTTTGCTCCTCTGATTGAGTATTTTCTGCCTCCTTATTTTCCAAGTCACTGATTTGATTCTGGGCTTCATCTACTCTACTGTTGATTCCCTGTAAATTATTCTTTATTTCAGTTAATGATTCTTTGTTTTTGACTGGTCCTTTTTATGGTTTCTAGGTCCTCTTTCATGTTGTTGAAGTTCTCACTAAGTTCCTTCAGCATCTTTATAACCATTGTTTTTGAACACTGTATCTGGTAGTTTGTTGGCCTCCATTTCATTTAGTTCTTTTCCTGGAGATTTCATCTGTTCTTTCATTTGTGACCTGTTTCTTTATCTCCACATTTTGGCTGCTTCCCTACGTATATATTAAGTGGAGCTGCTATGTCTCCCGGACTTCTGTAGTAGGTGTTCTATAGGGCCCCATTGCACAGCCTCCCATCACATGAGCTAGGTTCTCCATGTACACCTCTGTGTGAGCTGTGTGCATTGTCCTGTTATAGTTGAACCTTGATTGTTTTTGGCATCACTAGGAGGGATTGACCCCCCGGCCTATCAGCTGCAAGGACTGGCTGCAACTACAGTGGAAGAGCTGCTGTGCAGGAGCCAACGCTACGGAGCAGGACTTGCCTCTTTAGTGTGTTGCTTGTGGAGGTGGTAGGGCTGTTATCCAGCGTGTAATGCTGTCCACAGGGAGCACTGTCTCTGAGGCCTCCCAGGAGGTGCAAGGTTAGCCACTGCCTGTGACCACAGGCACAAGCTACAGAGAAATCGGCAGATGATTTCTACTTGTACTGAGCTTGGAGTGTCCAGGAGAGGCCAAGCTGTGAACCAAAGCCAACCTACACTACTGCCAGGACTGGTGCCATTTAGCAAGAGGTATGGGACACACCATGACCAGATGCTGTTTGTTGCAATTTGTGAAACTTTGAGAGATTTTAGGAAAGTCCACAGCAGGAGTCATTGGAAGAGCCACTGAAAACAGCTTGGATAGGCCCACAAGTTGTTGTGGGACAGGGCCTCATGGAATCACCAGCATGAGGCAAACTGTGTGAGCCAGGTAAATAGAGACTCAGATTTGGTTGGTGCCTGCCTCCAGGCTTTGTAGGGGGAGCTTCTCAGAAAAGGAACAATGGCCAGCACTTTGGTCTGGGAGAAGGCTGCCCCTCCAGATCTCACCCTGAAGCTGGATGATTAATTTCCTCCCCATATTTCCCCAGTGCGTTTCAAGCTGCTGTCATAGCATGGGAGCTCAGAGGGAGAAAGTCCGAGTAATCCAGCAGGGCCTTTAAGAGGAACTCCCTGTGCCCTGGCTGGTGTAGCTTAGTGGATTGAGTGCGGGCCTGCAAACCAAAGGATCACTGGTTCAATTTCCAGTGTAGGGCACGTGTCTGGGTTGCAGGCCAGGTCCCCAGTAGGGGGCACATGAGAGGCAACCACATATTGATGTTAACCTCTCTTTCTCCTTTCCTTCCACTCTCTCTAAAAATAAGTAAATATTTTTTTTAAAAAAGAGGAACTCCCTGGGACTCCAGAAGCCTTTGTCTCACTCAGCCATAATCCCCACTGATTTTTACAGCCAGAAGTTATGGTGACTTATCTTCCTAGCATTAGAACCATGGGTTGAGGGTCCTGGTGTGGTACTGGAACCCCTTGCTCCTTTGTGTGTACCTCCACGGCTCAGATATCAATACCCCCTGATTTTTAACAGTGATATGTGGGTGTGGGACCAGCCTGTTATTCATCTTCACCCCTCCTTGATATATATCACCTCCTACCAGTCTCAGTGCAGCTTCTTCTTTAAATCCCTAGTTATAGGGCTTCTGTTCAGCTAGATTTCAGGTGGTTCTCAATGATGACTGTTTTGTAGGTTAGTTGTAATTTTGGTGTGGTTTTCAGTGGATTTGAGCACTGCATTTACCTACACTATCATCTTGACTGAAGTCTCATTCAACTTTTTAAACAAGCATTCGTTTTTTTGATGCCTCCTATTGTGTCTTTTTTTCCACTTCATTAATATTTGCTCTCAACATTCAATTTCATTCTTTCTAATTTGTTTGTATTTTTGCTTTTCCTAATTCTTTAATTCTTCAGTTGAATGTAGTTAATTCTTTAATAGTCAGTCTTCATTTTCTGTCTTTAAGCACAATATTTTCAAACTATATCAAGTACTTAATTATATCCTACAAGCTTTTGATAATTAATATTTATTTGTTATATTATTTATAATTATATAAATTATTAATTATATTAACTTTTAGATATTTCCTAATTTCCATTATGATTTTCTCCATTTTTATTTCCAATTGTGTGAATTTTTTTGTTATAATTTTGATGGTGACTTCTAATTTAATTGCATTGTGGTCAGACAATATAGTCCGATATTTATGTTTTGGTATTTGTGGACATTTCATGTAGGACTTAGTGCACAATCACTTTTTATAAATATTTTATGTATAATGGAAAAGGATGTATATTTTCTAAATATTGAGTGTTGGCTATAACCATCCATTTAGAAACACTTTATAATCTATATTATTATTTTTGTCTGTTAGATTTATCAAGATATGCTAAAAATTAAATGTATGTCTGGATGTTTCTAATTCTCTTGTAATTCTATTAATTTTTTCTATATTTTGATGTTGTTGTGTTTTAGAGAAATAATGTCAATGTATTATATCCCTAAAATGCTTATTTTGACCTTGAAGTCTATTTATTTGACATGAATATAGTGACATCAGCTTGATTTGGTTAGTACTTCTCTGATATTTTTTTCCCCATCTCTTTACATCAACTTGTCTATGTCTTTATATTTTATGTTTGTCTGTTAGGGATCGGGAGGAGGATAGGAAAAGGTTCAAAATTGAGAATCTCAGGTTTTGAGTTGGTGAGTTTGTCCATGTATATTTGTTGTGATCAATAATATATTGAATTTATTTCTGCAAGTATTTCTCCAGAAAATTTTTGCATACTGTCTTTGTTTATAATTTCCCTAAATTTTTAAAACAATGTTTATAATGTATTTTTAAGTCTTTCTTTTGAACCTTAATCACTTGTAAACTTCTGATTTTATAGCTTTCAGATTGTTCTGAATTTAAGTTCTTGTTTATTGAGCACACTGACTCTTGTTTGTGATGGGTTATTTCCTCATGGGTATTGGATTCTGCATTCCTCAGTGGAGTTCTATCTGTAAATCACATTTAATTGCATAGTAAGAAAGTATCTCTCCAGAGTAATATTATATTTGCTTCTGTTTGACTCCTACTTATATTCACCTTCATCCCAGAACCAATTTTAATGGGTTCTTAGAACACATGTGTAGTGTAACCTGAACCCCAAATTCCTCATCTCTCAAGTGTTAAACAGACCACGATTCCTGCTATCTCCCTGATTGAAGATCAGCTTTTGGTTTGTTTTTCTCATCCTCTCTTTCACAGGCTGCATTTGAGGGTTGTGCCTGTAACTAGGTAGTGAATTCAAAGTCATTACTTCTTTCAAACCCAAATAGGTAACCCAGAGGTTCTAGGTTAGCAGGATATGCTCACTCTTACACCCCTGTCATTGGTAGCCTGCTTGCCTACTGCTGCAATTTTCCTTCTTCCTGGCAACTTCAGGCCTCCATTTCTTCATTTTATGTTCAGCTGTACATATGAAATATTTTTTATTTTATCTAGCCTTGTTAGGCATTTATACTAGAAAAAATTTCAGGTTGTCTTAGCCTGTAATTTTTCTTAATCTAGAAATAGAGATTTAAATTGAGAGATTAAAATACTGGCATTTAACTAAAAATGTGGATGTTTTTTCAAGCATCATGTAGTGCATATTTTTCTTCACAAGATGTTTTTCTTTTCATGGATAACAGAATAAAAAAGAAATTACACTGCCTTCTCTTAAATTATCCATAGAGCCACTCGGGGGGACAGCTCTGATCCTTACTTCTGAGCCCCTTGTCCTTGTGTGTAAGGTTTACCTTCACATTCTCTATCCTGTCCCTCAACCTGGGTTTTGTCTCCACCTTCAGTCTCCCTCCACTGAACATGCTCAGAATTAAATAAAAGGAAAAGGAGTGGGAGGAGAAAGAGGAGGAAGATAAGCATTTTAAAGAGCTGCTGAAAGAAGCTGCAGGTTTCTGGTTGTTGCCTCTCCTTGCCTTCTTTTCTGTCACACCCAGAAAGTCCCTGAACTCCTCAGAGTCCATGGAGATGAGACAGCAGATGGGACAGAGTCAGAGGGGACAGAGTGGGCCAAATTGCACAAATACCTTTGGTGGGACTGATTACCTTCTTTTCTCTCTATGCTCCAACTGCATTGTACTGATTTTATCCCGTTGACTGAATACTTTATCCCATTGGTGCAGTATTTTAGAATTTGGATTGCTTGCAAACAACAGATCAGTATGACATTTTATTTCTCAGTCTATAGATACGACAGCATTGCAAAAGACTGCTCTCCAAGCATTATGATGGTTCTCTCCCTTTTGTGTCTGATCATTGTATATTGATCTTTTTTTAGGGAGGAATGATCAATTGGAATCGTCTTTTCCCTCCTTTGAGGCAGCGACAAAATGTAAACTATCGGGATGGTCAGCAGTCTGAACAACAAGCATCCCCTCCTCTAGAGGTTTCTGAGGAACAGGTAATTAGTAACACCTAAAACTTACCCTAAACCAGTGCTTCAAACATCAAGCAGTTCTGATGAACAAGACTTAAAAGAATTTGAGCATATAAAAATAAAGATTTAAGGATTTTATTTATTTTTGGAGACAAGTGAAAGAGAGGGAGAGAAGCATCAATGTGCGAGAGATACATTAATCATTTGCCTCTCGCAGGCCCCAGCTGGGGACCTGGCCCTCAACTTAAGCATGTGCCCTGACCAGATGTCTAACTGGTGACCTTTCAGTTTGCAGACTAACACTCAACCACTGAGCCATACCAGCCGGGGCCAAATGAAAGTATATTTGATAGCAGTTAAATAGCCACCTGTAGCAGTGATGACACTTGATTGGCTACTCTGGGACTTATAAGTTTGAGGAAGATGTGATTTGAAAACAAATATATTGAGATCATTTATTTTTATTTGTGTACTTTTTATTGAAAGATATTTGGTTGTTTTTATTCTTTAATTAATACCAATGAATAGTCTTGTGCATGTGCATACACTTAGTATTTTGCATAATATGGTTTTCTTTTTTTGTAATTTATTTTTTATTGTTGTTCAAGTATGGCTGTTTGCATTTTCCCCCAACCACTCCCGCTACCACTGCCACCCCCACCTCCTTCCCCTGATCCCACCCCAATTCGTTTTGGCCAAGTGTCCTTTATAGATGTTCCTGAAAACCCTTCCCCATTTCCCCCCCCATTATCTCCTCCCCCTTCCTCTCTGGTTACTGTCAGTTTGTTCTTAATTTTGATGTCTCTGGTTATATTGTGCTTGCTTGTTTGTTTTGTTGATTAAGTTGCACTTAAAGGAGAGATCATATGGTGTTTGTCTTTCACCACTTGGCTTATTTCACTTAGCATAATGCTCTTAAATTCCATCCATGCCATTACAAAGGGTAGGAGCTCCTTCTGTCTTTCTGCTGTGTAGTATTCCATCATGTAAATGTACCATAGTTTGCTGATCCATTAATTTACTGATGGGCACTCATCAAAATAAAATGATCATTTATTTTTATATCTGTAATACTTCATATATACAAGAAACTATTGAAATTAGCTCCTTTTTTATACTTAAAGTATATTTTATTGATTATGTTACTACAGTTGTTTCATTTTTTCCTCCCCTTTATTCCCCTCTGCCCTGTACCCCTCCTCCCACCAGCATTCCCCTCCCCTAGCTCATATCCATGGGTCATACATGTAAGTTCCTTGGCTTCTCCATTTCCTACACTATTCTTAACCTCCCCCGTATACTTTGTACCTACCATTTATCCTTTTTTTAAAACTATTTTTTATTGCTGTTCAAGTACACTTGTCTCCATTTTCCCCCTACCACTGCCTTTCACCCCAGCCATCTTCACTTCCCACCCTTGATCATACTCCCCTTTGATTTTGCCCATGTGTCCTTTATAGATGTTCCTGAAAACACCTCCTTTTCCCCCTATTACCCCCCCACCTCCCCACTAGTTACTCTCAGTTCATTCTTAATTTCAATGTCTCTGGTTATATTTTGCTTTCTTGTTTTTTTTGTTCATTAGGTTCCACTTACAGATGAGATCATATGGTAGTTTTCTTTCATACCTGGCTTAATTCACTTAGCATAATGCTCTCCAGTTCCAGCCGTGCTATCACAAAGGATAGGAGCTCCTTCTTTCTTTCTCTTGTGTAGTATTCCATCATGTAAATGTACCATAGTTTTTTGATCCATTCATTTACTGATGGGCACTTAGGGTTGCTTGCAGGACTTGGCTGTTGTAAACTGTGCTGCTATGAACATTGGGGTGTGTAAGTCCTTTTGGCTTCCTCTTTCAGGGTTCTTAGGTTTATAATCCCAGCAGTGGAATTGCTGGATCAAAAGGCACTGCCATTTCTAGTTTCCTGAGGAAATTCCATACTGTTTTCCACAGTGGCTACACCAGTCTCCATTCCCACCAACAGTGCAGGATGGTTCCCTTTTCTCCACATCCATTCCAACACTTGTTGTTTGTTGATTTGTTTATGATGGCCATTCTCACCAATGTGAAGTGGTATCTCATTGCAGTTTTAATTTCCATCTTTCTGATGGCTAGTGATACTGAGCATCCTTTCTTATGCCTCTGGGCCCTCTGTATGTCCTCCTTGGAGAAGTGTCTGTTCAAGTCCTTTGCCCATTTTTAAATTGGGTGGTTTATCTTCCTGGATTGGAGTCATGTGAGTTCTTTATATATTTAGGAGATCAAACCCTTGTCCAAGGTATCATTGGAAAGTATGTTTTCCCATATAGTTGGTTCTCTTTTCATTTTAATACTGTTTTCTTTAGCTGTGCAGAAACTTTTTATTTTGATAAGATCCCATTTTTATTCTTTCCTATATGTCCAGTGCACTAAGGGACATATCAATGAAAATATTGCTGCATGGGATATCTGAGATTTTCCAGCCTATATTCTCCTCTAGGACTTTTATTGTGTCATGACACATATTTAAGTCTTTTATCCATCTTGAATTTATTTTCATGTATGTTGTAATTTGGTAATAGAGTTTCATTTTTTAAATATATTTTATTGATTATGCTATTACAGTTGTCCCATTTTCCCCCCTTTATTCCCCTCCACCCTGCACACCTCCTCCCATCCACATTCCCCCACTTTAGTTCATGTCCATGGGTCATACATTTAGGTTCTTTGGCTTCTACATTTCCTATACTATTTTTAACCTTCCCCTGTCTATTTTCTACCTACCATTGATGCTACTTATTCTCTGTACCTTTTCCCTCTCTCTCCCCCTCCCACTCCCCTGTTGATAACCCTCCATGTGATCTCCTTTTCGGTGGTTCTGTTCCTGTTCTAGTTTGCTTAGTTTGCTTTTGTTTTTGTTTTTGTTTTAGGTTAGGCTGTGAATAACTGTGAGTTTGCTGTCATTTTACTGTTCATATTTTTTATCTTCTTTTTTTTTTAGATAAATCCCTTTAACATTTTATATAATAAGAGCTTGGTGATGATGAACTTCTTGAACTTGACCTTATCTGAGAAGCCCTTTATCTGCCCTTCCATTCTAAATGAAAGCTTTGCTGGATAGAGCAATCTTGGATGGAGGTCCTTGCCTTTCTTGACTTGGAATACTTCTTTCCAGTCCCTTCTTGCCTGTAAGGTCTCTTTTGAGAAATCAGCTGACAGACTTATGGGAACTCCTTTCTAGGTAATTGTCTCCTTTTCTCTTGCTGCTTCTAAGATTCTCTCCTTATTTTTAATCTTGGCTAATGTAATTATGATGTGCCTTGGTGTGTTCCTCCTTGGGTCCAACTTCTGTGTGACTCTGGGCTTCCTGGACTTCCTGGAAGTCTTTTTCCTTTGCCAGATTGGGGAAGTTCTCCTTTACTATTTGTTCAGACAGCTTTTCCACTTGTTGCTCTTCCTCTTCTCCTTCTGGTACCCCTATGATTCAGCTCTTGGAACGCTTAAAGATGTCCTAGAGGTTCCTAAGCCTCTCCTCATTTTTTTTGAATTCTTGTCCCTTGATTCTGTTCTGGTTGAATGTTTCTTTCTTCCTTCTGGTCCACTCCATTGATTTGAGTCCCAGTTTTCTTTCCATCACTATTGGTTCCCTATGCATTTTCCTTCATTTCACTTAGGGTAGCCTTCATTTTTTCATCTAATTTGCAATCAAAGTCAACCAATTCTGTGAGTATCCTGGTTACCAGTGTTTTGAACTGTGCATCTGATAGCTTGGTTATCTCTTTATCACTTAGTTATATTTTTTCTGGAGCTTTGATTTGTTCTTTCGTTTGAGCCATTTCTTTTTCTCAGTGTGCCTGTTATGTTGTAAGGGACAGAACCTTAGGTGTTCACCAGAGCAGGTCAACCCATCTGGCTGCGTTGTGATGCTCTGTGGGGGGGAGGGGTTTGAAAGGGAATAATAACACTTGCTCTGCTCTCTGCCAGTTTTCAGTCACTTCCCCTGCTACCCACAATCAAATTGGGCCCTTCTGGTGTAGATTCCCTGGTGGGTGGGCTTGTGTACATTCCAGGACCCCGTGGGCCTCTCCAGTGAACTCTCTTGTGAGGCTGAGAGTTTCTCCCACTGCCTCCTCATCTCCCACAGGTGTTTTCATTCAGTGGCTTGAAGCTTTATTTCTCCACATTGGGACCCTGGGTTGTGCAGTCTGTTTTGCTCCCCAGCTGTTCCTCCAGGTTTATCTGCCCATGAATGTGGGACCACCTGCTCCACCAGGTGCTGACTCACTGGGTCCTCCAGCCACCGCCTTGTCTCAAGTCCTCTCCACCCAGTTTCCTGTCTCTATCTCTCCTACTGGTCTTGATGAATATGTCTTCTTTAACTCCATGGTTGTGGAACTTTCATGCAGTTCAATGTTCTGTCAGTTCTAGTTGTTCTTTGTTTTTTAATTGTTGTTTTCCTTCTGTTGCTTGTGTGAGGAGACACAGTGTGTCTACCTATGCCTCCATCTTAGCTGGAAGCTCCTGTTGTTCAAGTTTCATTTTTTTTCCATGTAGCTGTCCAGCTCTCCCAGCACCATTTGTTGCAGAGGCTATTTTTATTCCATTTTATGCTGCTGCCCCTTTTGTAAAATACTAATTGACCATAGAGACTTGGGTTTATTTCTGGACTCTCTAATCTGTTCCATTGGTGTATGTGTCTGTTCTTATGCCACTACCAGGCTGGTTTAATTACAGTGGCCTTGTAATACAGTTTAATATAAGGTATTCTGATCTCTCCTACTTGGTTCTTTCTCAGAATTGCTGTAACTATTTGGGGTCATTTATGGTTACATACAAATTTTTGAAATGTTTGTTCTGTATCTGTGAAATATGTCAGTGGCACTTTAATAGGGGTTGCATTGAATCTGTAAGTTGCTTTGGGTGGTACAGACATTTTGATGATGTTAATTCTACCAATCTATGAACATGGTTCATGCTTCCATTTGTATCTTCCTTAATTTCTTTCTTTATTGTTGTGTAGTTCTCTGAAAACAGGTCTTTTACCTACTTGGTTAGATTTATTCCTAGGTACTTTATTTTTCTTGTTGCTATATCAAATGGAATTTTTTTTCCTGATTTCTGTTTCTGATATTTCATTGTTATTATACAAAAATGCCTTTGATTTCTGGATATTGACTTTGTATCCCGCTGTTTTACCAAATTCACTTATTAGGTTAAGTAGCCTTTTGGTGGAGTGTATAGAATTGTCTAGGTACACTATCATGTCATCTGCAAACAATCACAATTCTGTTTCCTCCTTTCCAATTTGGGTGCCTTTTATTTCTCTTTCTTGTCTGATTGCTGTGGCTAGGACTTCCAATACTGTGTTGAGTAGAAGTGGTGAAAGTGGACAACCTTGTCTTGTTCCTGATCTTAGTAGAAAAGCTTTTAGTTTTTGCCCATAGAGTATCACGTTGGCCATAGGTCTCTCATATATGGCCTTTATCATGTTGAGGAATGCTCCCTCAATTCCTAGTTTGCTGAGTGTTTTTATCATAAAGGGTACTGTACCTTATCAAATGCTTTTTCCTCATCTATTGATATGACATGTGATTTTTGTCTTTCCTTTTATTTATGTGATGTATTACACTTATTGATTTACAAATATTGTACAATCCTTGCATCCCTGGGATGATTCCCACTTGGTCATGGTGTATGATATTTTTAATGTATTGCTGGATGTGGTTTGCCAATACTTTGTTGAGGATTTTAGTGTCTATGTTCATCAGCAGTTTTGGCCTAAAGTTTTCTTGCTTTGTTTTGTCTTTATCTGGTTTTAAGATTAGGATGAAGGTTGCTTCATAGAGGAGATTGGGAGTGTTCCATCTTCTTGGATTTTTTGGAATAGTCTGTGAAGGATAGGGGTTCTCTCTTCCTTAAATGCTTTATAGAATTCTCCTATGAAACCGTCCAGTCCAGGACTTTTGTATTCCAGGAGGTTTTGATTACTGCTTCAATTTCATTACCTTTTATTTGTCTGTTCAGGCTTTCTGCTTCTTCTTCACTGAGTTTTGGAAGATTATATTTTTCTAGAAATTTGTCCATTTCACCTAGGTTTTCAAATTTCTTGGCATATAGTTATTTGTGGTAATTTCTTGCAGTCCTCTGTATTTCTGTGGTACCGGTTTTAATCTCTCCTCTTTCACTTCTGATTGTGTTTATTTGAGTCCTCTCTCCTTTTTTCTTGATTAGTCTGCTGAAAGGTTGTTGATTTTCTGTATATTTTCAAAGAACTCTCTCCTGGATTTATTGATCCTTTCAGTTGTTCTTTTAGTCTCCATGTTGTTTAATTCTGCTCTGATCTTGGTTATGTCCTTCCTTCCTTTTACTCGAGGTGGGCTTTGTTTGTTGTTTTCTTACAGGTCTTGTAGATGTGTGGTTAGGTTGTTTATTTGAAATGTTTCTATCTTTTTTAGGTAGGCCTCTATCACTGTGAACTGCCCTCTCAGGACTGCCTTCGCTGTGTCTCATAAGGTTTGGACTGTTGTGTGTTTGACTTCATTTGTTTCCAGAAAATTTTTGGTTTCTTCCTTGATCTCTTTCTTAACCCATTTATTGTTTAATAGAGTACAATTCAATCTCCATGCATTTGACTGTTTTTGAGTTTTTTCCTTGAGATTGGTTTCTAGTTTCAGTCCCTTGTGGTCAGAGAAAATGGTTGATATGATTTCAATTTTTTTGAATTTGTTGAGGCTTATTTTCAGCCCTATTCTGTGGTGTATCTTTGAAAATGTTGCATACACATTTGAAAAGAATGTGTATTTTACTTCTTTGGGATGAAAGGTTCTATATTTATCAGTTAAGTCCATTTGATCTAGAGTATTGTTTAATGCTGCAATATCCTCGTTGATATTTTGTTTGGAAGATCTATTTTTGACAGTAGAGTGTTAAAATCCCCTAGTATAAATGTGTTGCTGTCTATATTTTTCTTGACGTCCTCCAAAATTTTCCTTATGTATTTGGGTGCTCCTGTGTTGGGTGCATATATATTTATAATGTTTATGTCTCCTTGATGGATTCTTCCCTTGAGTATTAATTATGACATGTCCTTCTGGGTCTCCTTGCATGGTCTTTGTTTTGAAGTCTATTTTGCCAGTTATAAGTATTGCTACCCCAGCTTTTTTTTTCCTGCCCATTTGCTTGGAATATTTTTCCCAACCCTTCACTTTCAGTCTGTGTATGTCTTTTTTTCGGAGGTGGGTCTCTTGTAGGCAGCATATGTGTGGGCCATGTTTTCTTATCCATTCAGCTACACTATGTCTTTTGATTGGAGCATTTAATCCATCTACATTTAAGGTTATTATTTATAGGTACTTTTTCATTGCCATTTTTTATACCTGTGTTTCTTTCTCTTTCACTGGTTTTCTTCTTCTTCTTAAAGCAGTCCCTTTCAAATATCTTGCAGTGCTAGTTTGGTGGAGGTATATTCTTTGAGGCTTCTTTTCTCTGGCAAGCTCCTTATTTGTCCTTCCATTTTAATTGAGAGCCTTTCTGGATGGAGTAGTCTTGGTTGCAGGCCTCTGGTTTTCATTACTTGGAGTATTTTTTTGCCATTCCCTTCTGGCTTAGATTGTATCCATTGAGAAGTCAGCTGCTAGTCTTATCAGGGCTCCCTTGTTTGTTACTTCCTGTTTCTCCCTTGCTGCCGTTAAGATTCTCTGTGTCCTGGAATTTTGGCATTTTAATGATGATGTGTCTTAAAGTGGGCCTCTTTGGGTTCTTCTTAATTGGGTATGCTCTGTGTTTCTGGGATTTGTGTGACTTTTTCTCTCATCAGATTAGGGAAATTTTCCATCATTACTTTTTCAAACAGGTGTTCTATCGTCCCTTGCTCTTCTTCTTCTCCTTCTGGTTTCCCTGTTATATGGATTGTATTATGTATCATGCTGTCCTGCAGTTCCCTGAACACCTCTTCATTCTTTCTGAGTCTCTTCCTTTTCTTGCTTTTTCTGGAAGTTTTCTCCTACCTGTCCTCCAGCTCACTGAGTCAATCCTCTGCTTCATCCAGCCTTCTTGTAATTCCTTCTACTGTGTTCTTCAATTCAGAAATTGTGTTCTTCATTTCTTCCTGGTTTTTGTTTATAGTTTCTATTTCCTTTTTCATGTTGATATAGTTTACAGTGAGTTCATTGTAGTTTCCCTGTAGTTTTTGGAATTCTCAGTGAATTTGTTTAGCTTCTTTATAACCATTGTTTTGAACTCAGTATTTGATAGTTGACTTGCCTTTGTTTCATTTAGCATTCTTTGTGAGGCTTCGTCCTTTCCTTTCATTTGGGTTTTTTTCTTTATCTTCCCATTGTTTGTGAGACTCTTTTTATTAGCCTCTGCTTCTTCAATTCATCTGTTCTGACTCCCTGAGTTTGTGGTGTAAACTTCTATGGTAGGAGACCTGTGAGATTCAGTGGTGCAGTCTCCTTGATCTCCTGAACTTGCTGCTCTTGGGATGCCGTTTGTGTTGGCTCTCTGGATAGATTTGGATTTGGGTTGTCATTGGTTTATTCTTTATTGGGTCCTTTGTTCCTGCTGGCTAACTGAGTGTCACTCCACCCACCATATCTTGTATGCTAGTGTGTAGATGGTGCCTGGAGAAAACCACAAACCCCAGGGAACAAAGCACATCCCCAAAAATATCTTCCCCCACCGCAGTCTCAGTATCAACAGCAAATTAACCAGTATTAAATAGGGTGTAAAGAGATTAAGACTATTATAACAAAGGAAGAGAAATAACCAATAGTATAAATTCTAATCCCTTAATATGCACAGACTTGCTGGACAAGAAATGAATATTAGAAAGTGATGCAGGAAAGAAAATATCACTAATCATGAAGAAGACCAGTGGATTTCATATTGGTAGCCTTTAGTATTTACCACTGCTTTTTTCTTTCTGGATCTGCCTCTGGTGGTGTCAGATGTTAACCCCATCTGACCTTAGGTAGCATGCTCTGAGACTGCCAGAGATCTATTGTCTGTGGCTGTGTCCTTCAATTACTAATCTAGTCACTCTGCACTCAGCAGTCAGTGTTAAGCACCACAGAGCCAGGGCAGAGTCCCTCCTAGGGTCGGGGCTATTGTGACCCCTCAGGCTGTTGCTGCCCAGAGGGTAACGGTCTGCCTGAGCAGTATGGCTATTGCAGTATGGGTGACGACTCAGCACCTGAATCCCGGCAGCCAGTCTCCCAGTTCTCTTCCCCCAAGCCTCCATCCCCAGTCTCTCCTCAAGCATCTCTAGTCCACTCAGCCCCGCCTTTGCCAGGAATCTACACCTGTGGCTGTCTCATTTAGTTAGTAATCTAGTCTCCCTGCACTCAGCAGTCAGACTTAAGCATCACAGAGCCAGGTCAGAGTCTCTCTTGTGGGCAGGGCTGTTGTTTCCCCTGAGACTGCTGCTGCTCAGAGGGGAGTGGTCTGCCTGAGCACAATGGCTACTGCCCTTTGGGGGATGACCGGGTTCCCTGCACTGGGTTCCCTGCAGCTACTCTCTCTGCTCTCTCCTGAAAGCTTCTGTCCCCAGTCTCTCCTCAGGCTTCTGCAGCCCACTGCTCCTGCCTTTGCTGGAACCCCTGGTAAGTGACGGCAAATGAAAATTTGTGCATTGGCCCTTTAAACAACTCTGCATCTCTAGCCATTCATCTCTGGCAGAGACTAACCCTTCCGCTTTTCGCCACTGGTTGTTGTCTGTGTACTTCTTGGTCTTTGGTGTTATAGGGTGGGAACAACAGTTTAGAGATTAGACCCCTTTCTTCTCAGGGTGATCTAACCTGCCACTGAATTATCCCACCAGCGGTGGTGCCTGTGGGTGCCCAGCCAGCCCTCTCGAGCCTCTACCACACTCCTTACCAGACAGGTTGTGCCAAAACTGGTTCTTCTGTCTGTCCAAGGTTACAAGGCTTCTCTCTCACTATTGTTCAGTCCTTTGTTCTGGGTAATTTCTCCAAAATTTAGTTGTAATTCCAGATTGGTCCTGGGAGGGGATTAGTGTGGCTTCCACTTACTCTTCCACCATCTTGCCAACCCCATTTATGCTTCTTATTGCCTGTACCTTTTCCCCCATTCTTCCCACTCCCACTCTCTGCTGATAACCCTCCATGTGATCTCCATTTCTGTGATTCCATTTCTATTCAGTTGTTTGCTTAGTATCTTTTTGTTTGTGTTTTCTGTTTTTAGGTTTACTTGTCAATAGTTGTGAGTTTCTTGTCATTTTATTGTTCATAGTTTTCATCATCTTAATTTTCTTACATATGTCCCTGTAACATTTCATATAATAAGGGCTTGGTGATGATGAACTCTGTTAACTTGACCTTATATGGGAAGGGCACTTTATCTGCTCTTCCATTCTAAATGATAGCTTTGCTTGATAGAGTAATCTTGGATGTAGATCCTTGCCTTTCATGACTTGCAATACTTCTTTCCAGACCCTTCTTGCAGACGAGGTTTCCTTTGAGAAATCAGGTGATAGTCTTATGGGCACTCCTTTGTAGGTAACCATCTCCTTTTCTCTAGGTGCTTTTAAGATTCTTTCCTTATCTTTAATCTTAGATAACTTAATGATGGTATACCTTGGTGTGTACTTCCTTGGGTCCAACTTCTTTGGGACTTTCTGGGCTTCCTGGACTTCCTGGAAGTCTATTTTCTTTGCCAGTTTGAGGAAGTTCTTCATTTTTTTTTTCAAATACATTTTCAATTTGTTGCTTTTCCTCTTCTTCTTCTGGTGTCCCTGTGATTCAGATGTTGGAACATTTAAAGATGTCCTGGAGGTTCCTAAGCCTCTCCTCATTTTTTCGAATTCTTGTTTCTTCAGTCTGTTCTGGTTAAATGTTTATTTCTTCCTTCTCCACACCGTTGATTTGAGTCCTGGTTTTCTTCCCTTCACTTTTGGTTCCCTGTTTATTTCTTTTTTTATAGCCTTTACTTTTTCCTCTAGTTTGCGACCATACTCAACCATTTCTATGAACATCCTGATTAGCAGTGTTTTGAACTGTGCACCTGATAGATTGGCTATCTCTTCATCGCTTAGTTGTATTTTTTTCTGGAGCTTTGATCTGTTCATTCTTTTCAGCCATTTTTTGTGTCTCAACACCTGTGTCCTTATCTTTAGTCTTGGGTAATGTAATGATGATGTGTCTTGGTCTGTGCTTCCATGGGTACAACTTCTTTGGGACTCTCTGAGCTTCCTGGACTTTCTGGAAGTCTATTTCCTTTGTCAGGTTGGGAAGTTCCTCCTACATTATGTTTTCAAGTAAGTTTTTAATTTCTTGCTCCTCCTCTTCTCCTTTCAGCACCCCTGTGACTGGGATAGTAGAATGTTTAAAGTTGTCCCAGAGGTCCCTAAGACCCTCTTCATTTATTATATTCTTGTTTCTTCATTCTGTTCTGGTTGAATGTTTATTTCTTCCTTCTGTTCCAATCATTTATTCGAGTCCTTGTTTCCTTCCCTTCACTGCTGGTTCCCTCTGTATTTTTCTTTATTTCACTTTGCATAGCCTTCACTTTATCCTGTATTTTGCAACCATACTCAACCATGTCTGTGAGTATCTTGAATACCATTGTTCCGAACTCTGATAGGTTGGCTCTCTCTTCATTGCTGAGTTGTATTTTTTTCTGGAGCTTTGATCTGTTCTTTCATTTGGGCCATATTTGTTTGTCTCAGTGTGCCTGTTATGTTTTAAGGGGCAGAGCCTCAGGAATTCACTAGGGCAGGACAATCCACATCACTGCATTGTGGAGCTTTATGTGGGGAAGGGGTCACAGAGGAAACAGTGCCACTTGCTCAGCTCTCGGCCAGTTTTCAGTCACTTCCCCCACCACCCACAAGGAATTTGGGCTCTTCTGGTGCTGATTCTGGGTGTTTGGGTAGATTTGTGTACATTCTAGAATCCTGTGGGTCTCTCCAACAAACTCTTCTCTGAGGCTGGTGGTCTCTCCTACTGCCCCAACCCCCACAGGTTTCTACATGAGAGCTTTTGAGGCTTTCTTTTCCCATTCTGGTACCATAGGTTGCGCTGTTTGTCTTGCTCCCCAGTTGTTCTTCCTGGTTTATCCACATGCAAATGTGGGACCACGCAGTCTGTCAGCTACCGCCTCACCCTCCAGGTCCTCCAGCTGCCGCCTTGCCATGTGTCCTCTCTGCATGTCCTCTTTGTCCTGGCTGCCATTCTCTACTCCTCCTACCAGTCTAGATGAATGTTTCTTTTTTAACTCCTTAGTTGTCAGACTTCCATACAGTTCAATTTTCTGGCAGTTCTGGTTGTTTTTTGTTCTTAAATTTGTTGTTGTCCTTCTTTTGGTTGTGCACGGTCTCTGTCTATGTCTCCGTCTTGTCTAGAAGTCCTGGAACTGGTTCCTGATAAACTTCTGATCAAGATGACAGTGGAGGCAGACATGGCTAGCCTCTTGGCACAGTCACATCAAAATTACAATAAAACTGTAGAGCAACCATCACTCAGAACCATCAGAAATAGAGTTGAATGGAGGTCTAAAAGCTAGGAAATCAAATTGAATATAATCCGACAACAATGGAATAAAGAATCCAGAGTGGTAGGAGGGGTGCAGACATGGAACAAGCTGGTATCACACCCGTATGTGGCAGATAAAAATTCAGGAGGGATATCTTGGGAGTGAGGAGGCCCAGCACCACACCATGCCGCCAGCCCAGGGTTCCAGGGCCAGGAAGATAAGTCCCCACAGCTTCTGGCCAAAAAGCAGTAGGGATTTAATTGGTAGAAGGAACTACTGGAGCTGCAAGCAGTTTCTCTTAAAGAACCCACACATGACCCACCTACTCAGACTCACTCCCTCTGAACTCCAACACCAGGGTAGCAGCTTGAAAGGCACCAGTTGTATACAGGGAGAGACTGAAGTGTGTGGCATCAAGGCAAGCAGAGGCCATTGTCTCTTTTCTAAACCCTCCACCCACAGAGCTGGCAAGGTGGTTTCATATCTGAGACTCCATCAAGCTGGCTAACATTGTTTGACTCACCTTGGAGATTCCCCAGAGACTCGGCCCTACCCAACTTACAGGCCCATTCAAGCTGCTTTTCCATATGAATGGCTGGTCTTGGCTCATGCTTCACAACTTCCTAAACCACTCAAACAAGCAACAGCTGGCCTCAGTGAGACCCCAGCCCTGCACTAGCAGCAGCCAGCTTAAATTTACAGCTTAGCTTCACCCAGGAATCTCCAAGCCCAGCACAAGTAACAACTATCTCAATTGCTTTACAGCTTAGGCGGGGTGCCCCAGGCAAAACACATGTGGAGGCTGACCTTGGCCTGCACCAGTTGGGAAACCCCAAAGCCAGCACACCCTGTGGACAGCTACAGACCATGTTGGAGCACCACCACCCTGCTTCCACACAGCTGATCCTCCATGAAGGGTGGAGGTTGATAGTCAGTGGTCATAGCTAGTCCTTGCAGCTGACTGGCCTGGGTAAATCCCTCAATTGGCATTGGTCTGCCAATAGCAATCAAGGGTCAACCACAAGAGGAGGGTGTACCCAACCCATACAAGGGATGCACATTGAGTACCCCGCTTGGGTGATAGGGGAGGCTATTCTACTGGACCTTACAAGATACCTACTACATTAGGCCACACTACCAAGACATGGAGTCAGAGCAGCTCTACCTAACACATGGAAACAAACACAAGGAAGCTATCAAAACTCTGAAGTCAAGAAACATGGCCCAAATGAAATACCAGATTAAAACTCCAGAAAAAGAGCTAAACAAAATGGAGATAAGCAATCTATCTGATGCAGAGTTCAAAACACTGGTTATAAAGATGCTCAAGGAACTTAGTGAGGACCTCAACATCATAAAAAAGATCCAGCCATAAATGAAGGATACATTAGTTGAAATAAAGGATGATTTAGAGGGAAACAATAGTAGAGTGGATGAAACTGAGAATCATATCAATGATTTGGAACATAAGGAAGCAAAAAACAACCATGTAAAACAACAAGAAATAAAAAGAATCAAAAAAAAAGGAAGATTGTATAAGCAGCCTCTGGGACAACTTCAAGTGGTCCAACATTCACACCCTAGGGGTGCCAAAAGAAGAGAAAAACCAAGAAATTAGAACTCTATTTGGAAAAATAGTGAAGGAAAACTTCCCCAATTTGGTGAAGGAAGTAGACATGTAAGTACAGGAAGTACAGAGAGTCTCAATTATGATAGATGCAAAGAGGTCCACTCAAAGACAAATCATAATTAAAATGCCAACAGTTAAAGACAAAGAGAGAATCTTAAAAGCAGCAAAAGAAAAGAAGTTAGTTACCTACAGGGGAGTTCCCATAAGACTATCAGCTGATTTCTCAAAAGAAACTTTGCCGTCTAGAAGGGATTGGCAAGAAATATTCTAAGTCATGAAAACCGAGGACCTACAACCAAGAATGTTTTATCCAGCAAAGCTATCATTTAGAAGTAAAGGACAGATAAAGAGCTTCCTAGAGAAGAAAAAAAACAAAAGGAATTCATCACCAAACCATTATTATATGAAATGTTAAAGAGACTTACTTAAGAAAAAGAGGAAGATCAAAACTAGGAACAATAAAATGGCAAAAATATATATATCTACCAACAATTGAATCTAAAAAACAAACTAAGCAAACAAGAAGAACAGAGACAAAATCATGGATATGGAGTACGTTTTGATGGTTGCCAGATGGGAGGGTGAATAGGGGAATGGAGGAATTGGTGAGGGGATTAAGAAGTACAAATAGGTAGTTACAGCATAGCCATGGGGATGTAAAGTACAGTGTAGGAAATGGAGTAGCCAAAAAACTTATATGCATGACCCACAGACATGAACAATGGGGGGGAGGATTGCCTGAGGAAGTGGGGGTTGCTGGATAGAGGGTGGCAAAGGGAGAAAAATCAGGACAACTGGAACTGAATAATCAATAAAATATAATTTAAGAAAAAACAAATTGGTTCATTACAAAGGGAGGGAGAGAAGATGGATGGATGGAGAGGTAGTGGTACTTTTCTGAGTATCCCTTTTGTGTGGTTTTGATTTTAGGAATCAGGTTAATCCTTTACGTATTCAAAAAGCAAGTTTGATAGATACAATGGTAAAAACTAAAAAGAAACAAATCAATGATCCAGCTCTATTTTAAATTAATAACAATCATAAGGGGAGGGAGGATAAATTAATTTCAGTAACTTTTGAACATAATATGCCCTCTCTCTAAAGAAAGAACTGCAAAGAAATCTTGAACTTTTTGTAGGTTTATTTTTTTAAAGTGTCATACATACCGCAATTCTGAAATTATGTTGTTATGAAATGTAGATTTGAGTAAATGAGGAGATAGGTTGATCTTACTGTTGAAAAAGGAAAATAAAACAACTGAATAGGGGAAGGCAAGGAAGAACCTTGTAGAGTTGGATTGGAATTAGAGATGCCAGCATAAATTTATGATTTAATACTTATGTGTTTATGTACATTATCTTAGCTCTCTCTACCAAAAAGAATCAGAAGTAGTGGCATCCCAGAAGCACTGAGCACACTCAGACCCCAGATCTAGTTTCTAAATACTTTTGCCCACTAACAGGATCAACCTGTTTAGACAAATGGTGGGTCCCAGGCCTTGTGTAGAGGAGGTACAAGATGGCATGGACCACCTTATGCACAGATTTAAAGAAGTGCTTCATAACTGAGGAGGCATGCCATAGTGATACCAGAGTCAGCCTGAGGGGATCCCAATGGCCAAATCTGGGACATCAGTTTTGAGCATCAAAGTAAGTAAGGACAGTATTATAATATCATCCATTTGCGGGTGGGCAGGGAGAAATCCATGAGTTTATACAGACATTCACAGGTAAATCAATATTTATAAAAATATATCCACAAGATTAGAGAAATGCTTTTCCTTTCAATGGAATGTAAAGTAATGAATACAGAAAGAAATAATATTGGAAAAATCACAGTTTTGCAGCTATCAGAATTAAAATCTATTCAGGGAAGAATCATCAATATATAAAGCACAGGCCATTTATATAATATCATAGTCTCTCCCCACAAGTTACTTGTTAATTACAAAAGAAAATAGTAACTATACAGTGGAGAAATTGGACACCAGCTTAAACTCATCAGAATTAACATTATCAATAGTGGAACAAAGAGCAT
The DNA here is from genome assembly GCA_004027735.1 of Carollia perspicillata. Taxonomy (NCBI): domain Eukaryota; kingdom Metazoa; phylum Chordata; class Mammalia; order Chiroptera; family Phyllostomidae; genus Carollia; species Carollia perspicillata. The sequence goes on along the minus strand of PVKM010000091.1, from coordinate 45,448 downwards.
TGTGGGCAGACCCCAAAAAGGACATGTCAGTCATGTATTAAAATAAAAAATGCATAACTTTATTCATAAAGGAAAAACAGACAATACCAATCTAAGAGACATTCCATAAATACCTGTCCTGTGTCTTCAACCATACTGATATCACAAACTGTTGCAGATTGAAGGAGACTAGGGAGGCATGCTAAGTGAATGTCACACATGATCCAGGAATAGATTTTGTGCTGGAAAATTTCGAGAAGAGGGGTGTTGAAAGGATGTTATACAGTCAGTTGATGAAATTGGACTATAGATTCGTTAATAGTTTTCTATTAATGTTAAGTTTCTAGAATTTGGTATCTATACTGACTGTGGTTATGAAAGAAATATCCTCGTTCTTAGAAAATAAAAGACACAAATACTAAGGGGTCAAGGGACGTGATGTAAGTAATTTAATCTCAGATGGCTCAGGAAACACAAGTATGACAATGTGTTTATAAACAGAGAGAAAGCAACTATGGCAAAATAACATTTGCTAAATCCAGATGAAGAGTAATCAGAGGTTTTTGGTCCTATTATTGAAAATTTTCCGTAAGTTTGAAATTATTTCAAATTAAAGTTTAAAAAAGCCTATAAAAATGTAAGTTTAGAGCATTACAATATAAAACTTTTACATCGCCTTCCACATAAAATGCTTTCTTGTGAAAGCAAATCAAGGTCAACATTTCATAGTGGTCACACCATCCAGGCCATCACCTCCTCCATTCTTGTCCCCAGAGTAGAATGCCACTTAGACCCAAGCCACCTGGAGTAGACCATGATAAATGCTTTTGAAAAAAAAAAACAATATACTGTCTGATGAATTAATCCATCCCATTGCCCTTGCAGCTTCTCAGTTAAGACTGATCATTTCAGCAACTCTTTAGGATTGAGAGGTAGATTAAGGAGCCAGAGTTCATAGTTCTTTTCCACCTCCATTAGAGAATTTCTATAAAAATATTATTGCTACAATAACTCTGCATTTGTAAGATTTATGGTAACAGATTAAAAAGTAAGCTAATGCTTTCAAATTCAGGTAAGAAGAAAGAGTTCTGTTCAATTACTGTTTACTTCATAGGCCCTCAAGTCCCATTCTTCATAGAGCAGCCATTAACAGTGTGAGTTATTTAACAATGAAATAGTTCTTAGCTTTGGCACTTTGTAAAAAAAAGTGTCAAAAAGTGATAACAGGAGAATGCATGGAATTGAAATCTTTAAAGTTCTTTAATGAATCATTTTCCTTGATCCTCCCAGAGTGACAGCAGTGAGGCTAACATGTTGTCAGTGTCAGTTTCAAACAGCATTTACATCTTCCTTGCTCTGTTATGAAAAGATATAACTACATGAAAAGTTGTTTTTAACGTACGTTTCCTTATGCATTGATATTCTAAATCTTATTTTTTATGTTTCTTGATTATCCTGAAAATGGCTGTTACAGACCATCATTGCATGAAGATGTAGACTCCTCCCTGGCATTATTTATTATGCAGATGCTTAGTTGTTCTTGTGATAGGTGCTAGAGAGATTGTAAAAGATAAAAATATATATATTGTTTTTTCTCTTAACACATTTATAATAACATTTAGAAATTTATAGTTAATGTATAATCTCTTGGTTAGTTTGTTGAGGCTACACATTATCTAAATTCAAATTTGTTAGCTCCATTAAGATAGTACAAAGTAACAAAACATTTTTATGCTTAATTTTTCAATTAAGTGTGCTATATTATCTTTATTTAATATCAAAATTATATAATTTTAATACATTAAGAAACTTGTAATTTTCTAAACCAAAAAATAGAGATAATTATTTGATCTTTTTATGAGGTAAATAAACACATCTGGAATTTAAATGCAGTATGTTTAAGATAGGAAATATACTCCATCTATTTTGAAAACAAAAAGTATTCCAAGAAAGAATGTGCATTCCTTATTAAGTTCAGCAATAGCCAACACACAGGCACAGAAATGTTTTGCTACCTTTTGTACTTTGCTATTGTTAACTCTATGGATTTTTAGTTCTTCGCAGTCCTCTTCTACTGTTTTTCAGTTAGTAGACCCATCCCCTTTTCCTGCTCATCACCCCTTGCAGATGCTATTCCAGGTACTTTTAAGAATATGCAAAACTCGGGCGCCACTCAGTAAACTTTTTAAATAATCAAATGTACTCAAATGTCTACTATCTTAAAAATAAGTATATTTTTATACCTATTTATACACACACACATATATAGAGTGGGGCAAAGTAGGTTTACAGTTGTGAGTACATAAGACACAGAGTTTATTCTTTGTGTTGTTATTTATTATTTTCCACATGAACAACTGTAAACCTACTTTGCCCCATTCTGTATACATTATTCTATTTCTCTTTTTTTTAAAAAAAAAAAAAACAAGGGATTTTTTATACTACACCCATACTGAAAATTAACAAATAACATAATTTTGTCATACTGGCTTCATGGTTTTTTTTTTTAAATCAAAGGGGAAAAAAACTTGCCCTGACTAGCATGGCTCAGCTGATTGAGCATCACCCCCCAAACTAAAAGGTCACAGTTTCAGTTCACAGTCAGGGCACATGCCTGGGTTTCAGGCCAGTCCCTGCTTGGAAGTGTGAGAGAGGCAACTGATTGATGTTTCTCTCACACATTGTTTCTGTCCCTCTCTTTCTTCCTTCCTTCCCTCTCTCTAAAAATAAATAAATAAAATCTTTTTAAAAGCAGGGGGCACTTACTAAGTCAGTCTCTCTCAATCCTCCCCAAGCTTAGAAAATGACCTTTTAGAAGTTTTTTTATTTTATTTTAAAGATTTTATTTATTCATTTTCAGAGAGAGGGGAAGGGATGGAGATGGAGAGAAATATCGACTGAGTATCTCTCTCATATACTGCCAACCTGGGACCTGGCCCACAACCCAGGCATGTACCCTGAACAGGAATGGAACTGGTGACATTTAGGTCTGCAGGATGATGCCCAACCCACTGAGCCACACCAGTCAGGGCAAAAAATGACCTTCTAGTTTATCCTTAATGGGACACAGATAAAATTGGACAAGGAAGTTAAGACTAAACTAAAGCTGAGATTCAGCAAAAAGAAGGTAAACATGGACTGCAACAAATTTTTAGTCCCTCTCTATTCGTCATATGTGTCTTGCCTTTTAGTCAGCCAACAATTATCAACTATCTGCTCTTCAAAGGTTAATCACTGGGCTAGGTTCCTGAAATACAGAGATAAATAAGGCAAGTTTTCTGCCCTCAGGTAGTATAGAGCCCAGTGCAGGGATCCAGGCAAGGAGACAGCTCTGGTCAACTCTATGAAAGTGTTCCATTGCTATTGAAACTGAGAAAGCATTGCCAGTGCTGGGAGAGTTCAGGGAATGACATTTGTAAAGATGCAGGGTGCTGAAAAGTGCATTCAATTTGGAGCAGCACAGCTGGGTGCGGTTGTAATAGAAAGTGCCTAGGGGGACGAAGGCACCTCTTAGAGAAGGGACAGGACAGGCTTCCCAAAGGGGAAGCCTTTTGGAGTACCCTTTGGTGGTACATCGACTTCTGTTTTATGTGGTAGACATTAAAGAACCACGGAGGGTTTTTAATAGGGAATTACATCTTTGAGTTTTCCTGGAGGATGAACTACACATGGAGGAAGGGACATAGTAAGAGCATAACTACATATGTAGTTTTTTCCACCCTTGCCTAGGAAACACGTTACAGTGTGGGTGCTTATGAGACTCTTGCCCGGACAGACTTGTTACCACTTAGTATGTTTATATCACATGAGACCTGTGGATCCCATTCATGTCCTCAGAAATATCTGTTGGCCCAAGTGAGAGAGAATAGCTTTAAAGCACATAAGACATTTTCTATCTTAGCTGATAAATGGCAAAATGTAGTTAGTATGAGAGAATATAAATCTCAGTGAAATTCTCTTCCCACTGTCTCTGAAAAACCCACTAAACTCCAAAACACATTGTAAAAACAATCTCCTCACTAATATGTATGTTTTTGAGGTATGCTTTGTGCTTCTGTTCTGAATACTTAAAGTTGCATGGAGTTGGGTATTGCTCTAGTGATTGCACATTGTCTGTTTTTCCTGATAAATGGTGAGCTCCGTGAGGGCTGACATCCTCTCTTTTTTCCCACCTGGCACTAAGCCTGACTCCTAGAAGGTGCCCAGAAGCAGTTACAGCAGGGCTAAATATGAAGGTGTGGTCTCTTTCAAAAGAATACTTGTTGTCACTTAAAAATGTGTCAGAGAGTGATACTATGTCAGACCTCTTCATCTCTAATGCTAGTAGATTAAAAATGTTCTCTAAGAAAATACCAAATTTTAAATGTCTTAGAATGGAATATCGGGTAGCAGTGAAATAATTAACTTTTGGGGGTACCTAATTCTGCTCAGCACTCTGAAAGATATAAGCAGAGGAGCTCATCTAGCCTGCAACAAGTGCCTTCTTGGTACCAAACCCTCAGCCAGGCAGGAGAGTGCAAAGATAAGGGGTCACTGAGCAGCCTGTAGCCAGGCAGGAACATGAAATAACCAGAAACAGTTTGCTTAGCTGACAGATGTGATCACAGGAGCTCAGTAGTTCTAAGGAGGAGAGAGTGGTCAGGTGATAAGGAAGAGCTACACTGACCCACAGAGATCTGACAGTGAGCTTGTGTCACTGGTGGGGTAGGAGAGGAGACACATCCTGACAGGTATCAAATAATCGTTACAGTGAATGGGAGGGAAGGGTGAGCCACATCTCCCATAGATCCTCTTGGCAGGGCGCACATGTATCCCAAGAAGTTGCCTGCCACTAATGGGCAACCCACCATGGGATTGGGTTGGGGCCACCCTAAAGGTGGGCATCACTTTCTGCAAGCATCAAAATATGGGAAGTAATAACCAAAAAAATTGTTTTTGACACCCTTAGCTAAAGGGAAGTTGAAGAAAACCACAGTCTTGTCTGAACAAAACAAGCAGAGGGGAATTGTTATAAATCTCACTGGAATGAATGTCCTATTTCTCTTGTCTCAAAGAGTAGTTGATTTGCAAGTAGAATGCCAAAGTGAGAGTTATCTTGAGATCGTAGGGAACATGGGTTTCAGTCATAGAGGGTTTATTTTTTTTCAAAAAGGAAAGGAAAACTAATACAGTTTTATTTCCACTTCCATAGGTTTCTTTTCTCATTCAGTGTGGTCTTTTTTTGAAAAGCATAAAGCATATTATAAGAAAAATATATTCCACCATGTTATTTGAAACACTGTCGGATGATGGTGACAGTGCTGTCCGATAGTGCCTACTCCTGTCCAAGTTCCCGTACCTTGGGCTGGCCAGCTGGTGGCTGTGGCCATGGGGCCTCAGGAGGCTGCTGAGGGGCCCTCAATGAAGAGCAGCTAATAGAGTTTAAGGTTACTAGGAGGGACTTCCACAGATGTGTTCCCATCTCAGTGACAAGGCTAAGCCAGAATTTTAGTACCAGTCTTTCCTTACTAGCCCTTAAGTCTAATTAGCTCTGATCCTTGCTAATTGGGGTGTCAAGTTTTCATTTAGAGAAAATAAGCATTAGAGATGTGACATTTGGACACCCTGTAATGAATAAGATGATGTGGAAGACAGAAAAAGCATTAACACTCTTTTTGGCTATTAACCTAACTATACCTGCTTTCTAAAAGCTGTTAGTGAAAATAATCATGTAGGGTTTTAGACTAGAAACCAAGATGAACTATATTCTGATGTCTTGTGGTGAGAATTTTTAGACAGAAACTTTCCTGTGAGGCACAAGCAAAGGAGGAAGGTACTTACTATGCTCTGAAACAGAGAAGGAAGGTTGACAGAAATGCCTTTTAGGAAATTCCTGTGGGGTATTTTTAAAGTTTTCCAAATGGACTTGTTTTGTGCTGGTCTCAGCCCAGCAATAATCATCAGAAAACTTTGAGAAAATAATAGTTCATTACTTACAAGACCTGGAAATCACACAGTACACCTGGGGGCACCCAGCGAGGTCCACAGTAAGAGAGAGCAAGAGAGCAACAGGTGGGAGATGGGGGTTGAGGGAGAGAAGGGCTCTTGCACAGGCCTGGGGTTCTGTTTTTATTGGGGTCAAGGGTGGGAGCCTAGGGTTTTACAGGCTCACTCTTTATTGGTAAATTTAAAAGATAAGAGTGGGGATTTAAAGTGCAGAAGGAAAAACAAGTGGCCCACTGGTCAGTTACTAAAATCAACCAAGATCTCTAAAACAAAGGAACTTCAGATGGGAGAAGGCAGCCTGACTCTATCTTGTCATGTGTCTGGCACCTATTATTCCCAATAGCCAACATTGAGGAGGGTACCTGGGCCCTCAAAGTTTAGGTCAGGCACTTGCATTACAAAAAAAGAAAACACATACTGCCAGGGCTTATGCTACAGGACTTACTGATTGATATTTGTGTTTGCTTTGCTCTTGACTCACGTTTTAAATCAGAAAGTATCTCTGTCTTAGCATCTTCTTTACCAGAATTCTGAGTGTTTTAGTAGCTTTCTCATTTTGTCCCCAAGATGTTGATTTGTCATCTTCCCCCAATGACTGTCAGGTCCTTAAAGAACTTACATTGCTGAACTTACACTCCTTCTCTGACTACCCTAGCACCTTCTGTGTGCCACGCTCTGTGTTGGGTGGGAAACCAGACAAGTGTGGTACGGTCCTTGTGGAGCTCATGGTCAGCCAGGGAAAACTCAACCAGCAAGTCACCTAACCCAACCCAACCAACTGCAGTTACTTAAGGCAGGTCTTAAAGTAGCAGAGGTAGTCTATAAATATTCACTGGATTCCTGTACTTTCACAACTTTAAACTGATCAGGATGTTCTTTTATGTCATGGCCAAATAATATTAAGAGATTTCACATTGATATTTTCTCTTCCCTTGGATGTTAGTTCTGATCAGGAAGGTAGCAGATAGTTCTTATTACAATAGCTGAACTAAAATGACAGGAAACAGCCTATGGAGAAAACAAATTGGGTTTTCAGTGTGATTTAACATTTTTAATAATATATATGCTTTGGATGGGGAGAGAGATAAGCCAAATAACTACAAATGCCATTATTTATATAATTATCAGAATTGAATATTTCCTAGAATTTATACAGATATAAAGTTAGGTGTTTCCAAGAGTCACTATAATAATGTGAGCTTTTTCTTAGAATGTTGTTCTCACCTTTTAAAAAGAAGGTTATTCCTATTTTTCTGACTTTGTTGGTTCTCATCACATTAGCTTTCTTAGGCCAATTCTTGTTTATGCCATTTCAGCCCAGGAAATAAGTAGCAAAATTCACTTGCATTTGTTTTTAAGGTGTGACTGTATTGGCAGTTGATATACACGTGGGTGTACTTAGCTGTGAAACCAGTGTTTAAGCAGGTCCTTAATCACAGTGGGGAGCATGGACCTCTCTCTCCCTTGATGGCCAAGAGCCCCAGAAAGGGTGACTATTCTGCTCTAAGACTTTCAGCCACTCCATGGTAGCCATACCCTCACTGAAGATAAGCCTAGTTTAAATCGTTTGTCAAAGACACATCAGTTCTTTGACCAACAAAGGATATAATATTAGGGAAGTGGAAATAGTTAAAGTGAATGCCAAAAACAAAATCCAAGGGTGGTTTTGTCAGGCTGTTGGTTTTGTCCAGGAGGACAATAATTATTAGAAGAGGTAGTGCTTACTGAGCACCTGTTACATGCCAGTCTTTGTTGTAGGCCTTTCATGCATGTATCTCTTTTTCTTTTTTTTTTTTTGAGATAGACATTTTTATCTCTTATCCTTAAAACTGTGAGAAAACTGAAAACTGAGGCATAAGTCCCCTACCTGGGGCCACATAGTAAATACAAGGCCATCTGGAGCCTGACTCCAGAGCTCAGACTCTCTCTGCCACTGACTGGGTCCCCACCTGCCAAAGATGGTAGCTGGAATGGTTCTCTTGTTCTCTTATGCTTGGGTCAGATCTCAAACAGCTGCCAGTGTACCCTGTGTTTTTATTGTAAGGAACTGTATTTAAACTTCTGAACTCTTGTCTATATTTTCCTTACCTAACCACAGGTCTACAAGGACCTTAATTTTCTCTTTCTGCTACTTGAGCATGGGAACTCGTGCTAAACATTTCACATAGAGACAGTAATGACTTGCACTAAGATTGGGCAAGATGGGCCTCTTGGCACAGATCAGCATTAAGGTCCACAACACTAACTGTTAGTAACCACCCAAGAGAGCCATAGATGCCTGCTTTCTCTGTTGCTGGGTTATGCCCCTGTCCTTACCATCTGTTCTGTGAACCATTGGACTACCCAAAGAAGAGATGGCAATAGAATGCCAACTTTCAGGGTTATGGGAGCCCCATCCAGACACTGCCCACTACAGGCTGGGAGCAGTGAGAAATACTGTTAGAGCTGCTGTTTCTTTTACTTGTCTTTTCTGGCTAATTGTTGTCCACATACCCAATGCCAAACATGCAGTTTCACTCTTCTGTGGATGTTTACAGCTTCAGACACTAGGAGAAACTTACAGATAACCTTTTCTAATGTAATTGTTCATTATTTGAAAAGAAAAAATATGTTAACACTATTTCTACTTAATAGGTTTCTCCATCTGGTTGAAGTACCAACAATAAAATTTTCTAATCACACTTGTCTTCTCACTCCTAAAAAACTCAGAAAGCTCTGAAGCCAGCTTTGGCTTATATAGGCCATGACTACCAGCCTTCAGAACAAAGAGCCAGCTTCTGCCAGCTTGTAACAACAAAGACTCACTGTGAAAGTGTTTGAAAAAGACCTATGAAAACTTGGCTCAGTTGTCAAAACCACTGGCATTGCACATATGGTTGGGTTTTTTTAAGTATATTTTGTTGGTTATGCTATTACAGTTGTCCCATTTTTTTTCTCTGCTTTATTTCCCTCTGCCCTGCATCCCCACTCCAGCATCCCCCGCCCCTCTTAGTTCATGTCAATGGGTCATGATATAAGTCCCTTGGCTTCTTCATTTCCTATACTGTACTTAACCTACCACTGTCTATTTCATACCTACCAATTATGCATACCAATTATGCCTCTTATTCCCAGTACCTTTTCCCCAATTCTCCCTCCTCCCCACTGATAACCCTCCGTGTGATCTCTATTTTTGTGATTCTCTTCCTGTTCTACTTTTTTGCTTAGTTTGTTTTAGTTTTTCTTTTTTTTTTTTAGGTTTAGTTGTTGATAGTTGTGTTTGTTGTCATTTTACTGTGCATAGGTTCGATCTTCTTCTTTTTCTTAGATAAGTCCCTTTAACATTTCATATAATAAGGGCTTGGAGATGATGAACCTTTTTAACTTGACCTTATCTGGGAAGCACTTTACCTGCCCTTCCATTCTAAATGAAAGCTTTGCTGGATAGAGCAATCTTGGATGTAGGTCCTCGCCTTTTATGACTTGGAATACTTTTTTTCAGCCCCTTCTTGCCTGTAAGGTCTCTTTTGAGAAAGCAGCTGATAGCCTTATACAAACTTCTTTGTAAGTAACTTTCTCCTTTTCTCTGGCTGCTTGTAAGATTCTCTCCTTCTCTTTAATCTTGGCTAATGTAATTATGATGTGCCTTGGTGTGTGTTTCCTTGGGTCCAACTTCTTTGGGACTCTCTGAGCTTCCTGGACTTGTATGTCTAGGTCCTTGGCCAGATTGGGGAAGTTTTCCTTCATTATTTTTTCAAATAAGTTTTCAATTTCTTGTTCTTCTTCTTATCTTTCTGGCACCCCTATGATTCAGATGTTGGAATGTTTAAAGTTGTCCCAGAGGTTCCTAAGCCTCTCCTCATTTTGTTTTGAATTATTGTTTCTTTATTCTGTGTCAGTTGAATGTTTTATTTCTTCCTTCTGTTCCAAATCTTTGGTTTGAGTCTCAGTTTCCTTCCCTTCACTGTTGGTTCCTTGTATATTTATCTTTATTTCACTTTGCATAGCTTTTATTTCTTCCTCTATTTTGCAACCATATGCAGTCTTTTCTGTGAGCATCCTGATTATCCATGTTTTGAACTCTGCATCTGACAGGTTGACTGTCTCCTTGTTGTGTAGTTCTTTTTCTGTAGTTTTGATCTTTTCTTTCATTCAGGCCATATTTCTTTGTCTCAATGCATCTGTTGCATTGTAAGAGGCAGAGCCTTAGGTGCTCACCAGGGCAGGGCAACCCATTTCGCTGCATTGTGGCACTATATGTGGGGGAGGAGTCAGAGTGGGAACAAGGGCACTTGCTCATTTCTCACCCCACTTTCAGTCACTTCTCTTGCTGCCCACAAGCAGATTATGTCCTTTCAGGTAGTGATTCTCAAGTAGGTGGGCTTGCGTATATTCTAGGACCCTGTGGGTCCTTCCAATGGACTCTCCTGTGAGACTGGCAGTTTCTCTCACTGCCACAACCCCTACAAGTTTTTATAGCCAGAGGTTTTAAGGCTTTAGTTTCCCGGCTCTGGAACCCTGGGTAGTGCAGTCTGTCTCACTCCCCAGTTGTTCTCCCAGCTTATCCACGTATGAATGTGGGACCACTGGGTCTGCTAGCCACCACCTCTTCTGCCCCATCTGCTGCCTTGCTGTGCACATCTTCTCCACCCTGGCTGCCTTGTACCAGTCTTGATGAATGTTTCTTTAATTCCTTGGTTGTCAGACTTCCATACAGTTTGATTTTCTGGCAGTTCTGGTTGTTTTTTGTTTTTAAATTGGTTGTTATCCTTTTTGGTTGTGCAAGGAAGCAAAGCGTATCTGCCTGTGCTTTCCTCTTGTCCAGAAGCCACTGCACATATGGTTATTTGGTGTGACAGAAAGAATGAACTCAGGAGAAGTTTCACATGCAGAGAAGCTTTTCTCCTCACACTACAAGTCACCTGCCATGTAGGATACAGTACAGCCATTCCATAACTGAAGCAGGTGCTGAAGTCCCACTCTCAATGCTGCTGCTCTGCCTTGAAGCCTGTGCAGCCAACCTGTCATCAGCATCTTCTGAATTTAAATCATGATTTACCAAAAGATAGATTTGTTCTTGAAGGCCAAGTGCAAAAAAGTAGCCCGTTAGTCCTTAGCAATGCTCAAAGTACTACAGGTAACAAAGAGGTGATAATGTAGTGCTTGCCACACTGTTCAAAGTCATTAAGAATGGCCAGTTGTTGTGCCTGGTGGGGTGTGTTTGTGGGTAACAAGAGGGCAGGTAAAGCTGCCCATCTCCCCACTGAGTTACATTGACTCCTCTGAAGATAGTGGTCCTTAACTGAAATAATGAGAATAAACATTATATAAGGTTATTTCAATCCAGGAGTGGAAATAATCTAGTAAAAGTACCTGGGTCAATGAGGTGGTTTCTTCCCCACTGACATGCATTCAACACAAGTCCTGACCGGAGTAGAAAAAGTAAGGTGAGGAATACTCTGTTTGAAATGCCCCAAGGAAAGAGAAGAGTGTGGATTCTGAGCATTGAATGGCAAAATGATGTTCCCTGTCTGTCAGGAGCCTAAAATAGAATATCAGACAGATAACTTGTGGATGTTAAAGAGAGCCTTGTGGTCTAAGGCACCAAACTGATCCTGTTGACTCAGGATGTAACTAAGACATCTGACTATATCGCCTCACCTGAAAAGAGATGTTAGCGACATGTGCAACAGATAATAATATGAAGTGGGTTTGAAACTGGTTAAAAATCTCTAACAAAATGTTGATTAGCCACTTGAGTAGAAAGGGAGGTCTCTGGAGAGTTCTGGGCTCACTCTTTGATCTTACCTGCTTGACATTTTCATCAATAACCTGAATGACATTATAGAGGTTTGCTAATCAAATTATGGATTATACAAGCTTGGGGGTTACTGATTAACATAGTAGACAACAGAAATTAAACTGAAAATAGCTTTGAGTGGTTCCTAAATAATTCAAGGAAACTTATCAGATATGTATGATCCTAAACCTGGAAGATCAAATATAAACTTACGGGGTAGCCTATTTGAGGCTTGAGAGCATTTTATGTGAAAATACCTGAGGGTTTTTAGCAGGGCCCAATTTAACTGGCCACCACACTATGGTGTAGTTACATACACCAGGACATGTATACATATAAATACACACATATATGCACTCTACTAAAGCATTCCTCTACGGTCATAAGGATTGTGATCACAGGAAGACAGCAGTCTCACTGCCCTTTGCCCCAGTCAGATCATGGCAATGGTACTTTACTCAGTTTGGGGCACTGTATTCTGAGGTGGCATAAATGGGCAAGCATTGAAAGGGGAGGTGCTAGGCTGGAAAGTGCTGGTTGCTGAAACAGGAATGAACAAAAGCTTCCAGGGCTCTTCTTCTCGGAAGGCTTACAATACAGTGGTAGGGAGAAGCAATCAGTCCTATAAATAAAGGTAAAAGTCACAGCCATGAGGTGGACAGGACAGAGGTCGGTGGAGCCACTAGACTACTCTGCGGTTCCTCCTAGTCTGGGAGACGTGGAAAAGGGCCAAGCACCCTGGGATCCTCTGGGTGAAGAGGAGATGACCAGGTGAAGGGCAAAGGGAAGAAGGAGCCTTCCAGCAGAGGAACCACCACCAGGGAAGGTGGAAAACAGTGCCGCATGGCCTGGAACCGACCAGCAGTGGGGTGCTAATGAAGGAGTTGAGAGGAAGAGGGGCAACCTTCAGACACTCAAAGTGCTTCCCCTAGAGAAGGGATTAGGGTTGTTTTCTGTTACTTCAAAGGGCAAAATTAGGATTTTTGCCATCCCACAGATGACAACTAGTGAAAGGCAGATTCTGCTCTGTTTAAGGAAGAACTCAACATCTTGGCCAGTGAGTCAAGTTTGTTCATGAGACTCTGGAAAAGGCAGGCCTTTCTTTGAGTGGAAAGTGAAACTAGAAGATTCCTGCCATTCTGTTCTGTTCACACTACCCATCAGCCTCGGGAGTTGAGTTGGAAATCGCCTGCATGCACTGGCCATTCCCTTAGAAAACAGCTGTCAAAGGTTTCTGACCACAGCCCACAGCAGGAAATGTAGCCCACTGCATACATGTGTGAATAAGGAGAATTGAAATGACATTTTTATGGAAGCAAGACCCTTACCACATGCAAATTTTAATCCTAATCTTAACCTACTAACTGTTCATGACCCACTAATGAGGGGTCACAGTCTCAATTTGAAAAACACTAGCTAGAACCCCAGCTTCTGAGAACCATCCCCTGCATGCCCTCTTGACTGGGTGAGACTTTACTTGAGGCTCCTTGAGGAACAAGGGGTCTGGGGGTCTGGGCCTGGGAGGTTCCCAAGAAGTTACCCGCCCTTGCCCTGTCCCCTGCAAGCTGCGCTCTTGGCTCTGTACCTTCTTCCTCTCCTGGTAGCAGTTTAGCCCCTCCCAACCACTGCCCACCCCACCCCACACTAACACACACCTTGACTCTCCTAAGCAGGGGAAGGAGGGCAATATCGGGCATTCTCTTTCCACTGGGTAGCACCCAGCATGTTGTTTTCTACAGGAAAGCAAATTAGAAATGGTGACTAAGTCCTCATTCAGCCCACAGAAGCCTCTTTAACCCACAAGTTGTTGAAAAATCTCAACATTTGTAAGAGTACCAGTTTTCCCTATATATTACTCTAAGCATAGTATATTTTAATGTAAGTACAAAACAACGATGCTCGTGGCTCATCCAGGGTCATAAATATTTTTATTATACATTTTTCAGTGGGGAAATAGGTTACAAAAAATCTTTAGTATCTCTGCCATTTTTAACATTGGAGACTGCCTATATGTAAAAGTACAGGAAACCTCTAAATTCACAGATTCAGGATTTGTGGTAAAAAATGCAAACCTCGTCCTCCCTACCCTGTGGCTTTACTACCTCCTCCCTGCAGTTCTGCCCCTGCATCACCCGACTTTGCACACAGCTGCTGCTGCCTACAGAGCCCATCTGGGACTTAACACATGTGTGACTAGTATGAAATGCTGAAGAGGCACGGGCATTCACAAGACATCTCTGGTTGTGTGGTGCCAAGAACTTAAACACATTTTATGGTTGATCACTGCCAGCATCAGGAATGAATCTTCAGTTAATCAGTTGCTCAAATGTGTAAGGAAATGCAGCTTGGTAAGTTATTACTTAGGAATCAAATCTGACACTAAGGGAGCATGGTGAGGCAGGCAAGCGTGGGGCTGCCTCCACACACCTACTTTCTAGTCCAAAGAGTTCAACCACCCTCTGCTCATTCTGGCGGGTCACTTGACCATAGGCTCCCCATTCCTCATTTCTAAAAGGAGGACTAAATAAGATAATGCATATCTATTTGTTGTACATAGTAAGCACTTTAAAATGTACCTGTTATAATTTTTAATAGATTATTATATATTTTAAAGATCTTATTTATTTATCTTTAGAGGGGAAGGGAAAGAGAGAGGGAGAGAAATATCAATGTATGGTTGCCTCTCGTGCGTCCCCTGCTGGGAACTGGCCTGCAACCCAGGCATGTGACCTGACTGGGAATTGAATCACGATCTCTTGGTTTGCAGGCCCGTGCTCAATCCACTGAGCTACACCAGCCAGGGCCTGTTATAATTTTTTGAACATCAAATTTCACCCTGAAATGAAAATTAATTTGAGTTTTTTGGGGGCGGGGGGTTCAGCCTATCCTTCATGTGAAGAACATTTTGGGCCCGGTAGGTTAGTGGCAGTGTAATCAGCCTCATCAGGTTTCTGGTTTTGTTTCTGTTCAGGTTGCCCGGCTCATGGAGATGGGATTTTCCAGAGGTGATGCTTTGGAAGCCCTGAGAGCTTCAAATAATGACCTTAATGTGGCTACCAACTTCCTGCTGCAGCACTGACAGTCCCTGGGGACAACTCTGGGATTGGCCAAGCCACTGACCCAGGCACATCCTGTTCCTGCCACTGTATCAGGCCAAGAACCCTGCATTCTCTGGTTGATGTTCTCAATGTTCTTTTGGGAAAATAATGGATCCCACTGTTCCCTCCTTTAATTCCAAGATTGTTACTGTTAGAGCATTGAAAATAAGGTTCGATACTCTAAAATGTTTGACATTAAATTAGCAAGTGTTTTCTACCTTGTTTTAATTGGGTGTTTTCCTTAGTTTGGAGAATCATCACTCATTCCTAATGTGTTTAAAATGCACTAAAGTTGCAGCTATCTGCAAGCAGTGGAATAGCACTCCAGATGGGAAATTACTGCTATTATAATATTTTTTATTATAATGCATCATTCTACATTATAGCTGATCATAAATGCTATGAAAGGAGGAAAGGGAATGTTATTCAGGAAGGACATGTGAGATTATGCGTTATGGATTGCTTTCATTGCTATGTTTTTTCTCAAATTTGCTTTCAAACCCCAGTGGCTGTTCACTGGACATACTTCCTGGGTGTGAGCAGGACATGTCTGCTGCCTGCCTGTTGACCAGGCCTGGGTGATGCAGGAGAAATGAAAACTAAATCCTACTCCATACTGCTCCAGCCTACCTTTCCAGGGAATTTTTCCCAACTTCTTCTCCCCCCTTCCATTAAAAAATAACATAACTGTTTACCAACTTTAGATTCTGGAATACGCCATAAAACGTACCTGGAGTTAAATTTGCTTAGAGTATCCACAGTTATCCACTCAGGTTAGGGGTGAAAATGGGACAAAGAGAAAACAGACAGTGGGCAGCCTGCTGCAATCCTGGGCAGGTACTCTTGGCCCCAGCACTTTGACCGGGATCTGGGCATAAGGCAGAACACACTGCAGAGGACACCATCACAGACAGAGCGGGAAAGGCCAGGTGGGCCGGCCTGAAAAGATCTAAAGCAGGTAACTCTTAAGGTGTACGGAAATTGTAGGATTGTGTTCTGCAAAATGAGCAGAAATGTATCAAGTTGATGTAAATTTGAACATGTATGATACTTACAATAAAGTTTTTAATGCGTATTATTTTTTGGTATTTATTAGATTTACCTGCATAAAACTTTGTTCTAAGCTGTACTGTTTACCACCTCACTCCCCTAAAAAACTGCCAGACTGCTCATCTTTCTTCAGAAGATTTGGGTACACTTTTTGTTTAAGATAAGCTTGTGAGGCCCCATTCCTAGGCTAGTTGGGGCCATCAGCTGCTCAGAATGGGGGTTGAGGCCAGTTTCTGGGAGCCTGGCTGGTCTACAAGCACAGACTGTAAAGGCAGTTGACAGTAGTCGCGATGTCCTTGACTGCACTCCCTGACCAGGGGCCTGAGACAGCCTGACAGCCTGAGAGTGTGCTGATGGTGTGTCCATGTGTGACCTCTGAGGCAAATCTAAATCCACCTTTTGCATTTCCCATGTGAAAGGTCTCAGGAAAGAATAACCATATCCAAAATTACACCATTTCATAGACTTCTTCTCACCTTCAAATAGCATCTAATAAAGTAAAGCCAAACCAGTGGCCAAATTGTCCCTAACCCAAGA